>JABUQX010098686.1:0-22360 GCA_015478945.1 Trachelipus rathkii
AACACTTATATAAGCATGTTTACAAACATTTAATTTGGAAAAAATCATTATGTTTAATTTACTATCGAAACTCAAAATAGGTTTCGTGAGCAGCAGGGCTACTATTTTCTTTGCAATATGTGGTGAGGGTGGCGGTGGTATGGTAAGATCTTCGAGGAAAAGTAAACCCAACTCGTAGACCTTGAGTAGGGCTCCTTAATGACGTTGGATATATATTTTTTTCCCGAAATAGTATATATCATATATATATATATGATATATCTATATATAATATATATATATATCATATATATATATAATTAAGTATATATATATATTATATATATATATATATATATATATTATATATATATATATAATATATATTATGATATACTAATATCAGCAGGCGCTCATGCACTCGTGCTACATGTGCCTAGCACGAGTTGACATTTTAAGAAACTATCCTATTTTTGCGAAATTTTATAAATGTTACGGAATAAATACTTCCTGATTTTTTTGCGAAAGCTGGTCAAATAAATAAATTAAATTACATAAATAAGTATATAAGATTATAGAAGAAATTGAAAAGAAAAGGGAAGAATAGCCGTATTGACAATAACGCTTTTAACACATAAAAAATAGGACTAATCCGTCCCCAAAGCAATTGGCGGATATAATATCAGTGAATTTAGAGTATAAATTTATTTATAAATACTAAGTTTTTAAATGATATGTTTAAATACTATACATAATAAATAATATTTTATAACAAAAAATATTTAATAAAGCAAATAAAACAATTGAAATATTACTAAAATACTTTAGAATTATAAAAAAAAAAATAAAGAGGGTAACTTGAAATATTTTTAAAGTTAAAGTTAGTCATAGAATCCACAATAGAAAACGGTTTAAATAAAACGATTATTTAAAGCACCAAATACAATTTATAATTAAAATATATATATATATATTATATAATATTATATATATTTATATAATTATTAATATATATATATATATACTATATATATATATACTATAATATATATACTATATATATTTACTTTACTTTTTATATATATATAGTATATATATATAATATATAATATATATACTATATATGATATATATATATATATATATATATAAATATTATATATATATAATTATAATATTTATATACTATATATAATATATCTACATATATATATATATATATATATATATATAATATATAAATATATATATATATAATATATATATATATATATATATATATATATATATATATATATATTTATATAATATATACTATATAGAGAGAGAGAGAGAAGAAGAGAAGAGAGAGAGCAGCACGATCAGTAAAAAGTTACTGGAGTCGCTACTGATATATATATATATATTATATATATATATATACTATATAATATATATATATATATATATATAATATATATATTATATTTTATATAATATAATATAATTATTATATATATATATATATATATATATATAATTATATATATATATATTATATCATGAAACCGCATCAAATCCATATCGCACGCACCACCCGCTACGCCTTTGCCCGATATTAAAATGTAGTAATAACATAAATAAAGTAGGTGGTTGGAATCCCGAGTCTACGGCTACGCTGATTCAACTTTGTAGGTTTCAAACACTACTTGGTATCTTGAGCACGCCCAAGCAATGTGTCCCGAAGTATAGAACAAATCAGTAAATTGAAGGCAGGAAAATGAAGTATTTCTGGAAGGAATCAAAACCGTTGTAAGGGCTCACAATATGTTGGGACTCCAACTCCATAAAAGGGGTTTCATCCCTAAAATTAATCTTTCTTAACGGAAATTACCTCCTGGGTTACTATAGCTAATCAGAATCTTTTTTTAATAAATGAGCTCAAATATTGTCCGCTGTGCTTGTTATAATACGGCCCTTTCCTTCTGTTTTTCCTTTCTTTTTCTTTCTTCCCTAATCTTTCTCTCACACTCTACCTTTAAAAATCATCCTCGCACTAAATGTTCAGTAGTAGTAGTAGTAGTAGTCATGGGCGTAGGCAGGATATGTCGCCATACTTGACACCAATTATTATATTATTATTATTATTATTATTATTATTATTATATTATTTTAAAATTACCATTATTATTATTATTATTATTATTATTATTATTATTATTATTATTATTATTATTATTATTATTATTATTATTATTATTATTATTATTATTATTATTATTATTATTATTATTAGTTTGTTCTACGGCAGTGGTTCCCAAACTTTTTCAGCTTGTTACCCAATTTAACTACCCCATTAAACAAATTACTCCTTTCACAAAATGTTGTCAACATTAATATATATATGGCTAAATTAAGACACAAGGAATATTTTCTTTTATTTATTTTATTGTAGCAGTGTATCTGAACATTGTGTATCCTAATGACTATTGGCAAAGTCCAAAGAACATCGTGGGATGGATGGAATTACATGCTTGAAGCTAGTTGAGGAATTCTTGGCTTTATGGTTGAAAGTGCTAGCCTGTTATCGTTTGCAATATTCAAGGGAGTCCTCTTTTTGTTTTCATCCCCAGCACAGTTGAGAACCCTTTCTCGCAGAGATACGTTGTTGGAATTATTCAAGAATAACTTCAGGGTTTTCTTGGACAGAGTTACGAGTTAGCTAGTCGTGAAATCCAAAAGGAATCTGCATTTTGGTTTTGGAATTCAATTTTCAAGGCTTTATTGGCTCACATTGTGATCCACTCCTACTTTGCAGGGAAATCATCATCATAAATGGCATCATCAGGTGCAGAGAAGGGATGAATGATCCATGAAGATTGGCTATTTCTTGGTCGCTGCCTGGAAAGTAGCGATGTATGTTTGTTTCAAGCCCCTTCAAATGTTCACTCATCTCTTTGTTGATGATCTGTAGAAGTGATCCAGCATTATTCTCCTCAACAAACCGGTCTAGGGTATGGAACTGGACGATCACTCCATTCTCCAAGCGCCGAATCCAGAGTTGCAGTTTCCCCAGAAATGCAGGCAGAGTGATGTGCAGCAATGACAATCGTGTTCCGACCCTGAATTTTCTTTTTGCCACTGTTCAACTCGGGAAATCCCACCGCCAAGCAACAAAGTCGAGCAAGCCGCCACTATTTATCAGTGAATTTGGTAGCAAAACGAGATCCTTTTTGTTCCAAGAATTCCTGAATAGCCTTTCGGAGCTCGATGACTCGACGTACAACCTTGCCTCGTGACAACCAGCAAACATGGGTGTGGAAAGCAGAATTTCATACTGCTCTCCTATTTCCTTGCAAAGTTCCTTGAATATACGCGAATTCAAATCCATGGACTTGATGAAGTTGACGATTTTCAACACATCTTCAAACCCTAATTTCAGATTACCAGGCAGGCTTTTCGATCCAAGAGAGTACTTGATGAATGAAATGCTATGATCTACAGAATTTCTGGATTTACAGCTTGAAGAAGCTCCGTAATCCACGATGACCACCCATCATCCCCAGGCCTGATAAAAATAAAATTTTATGTTGAGAAATAAAAATGTGCTTTATCTTTTTTGTGCTATAATTATACGTTTTAATGTAATTAAATTTATAAGACATTTAATTTACCAGAATTTTAAATAAAATTAAAAACATCTCTCCTTACCTGTTAACGCTGTTCCAATCCAATCACTCTTGTAAAGCAAATTGGTTTTGATATGAAGGTAATTTTCTCCCTTCGCTGTTGTCAGATATTTCTCGATAATAGGAAACTCTTCTTTGATCATGTTCCTGGCGGACGTACGTGAACCCAAGGAGAGCAAGCACAACTGGAGGGCTACAAATTGCAGAGAGAGTTTTTCATATAAGTGTCCTTGATCCTAGTTAACCTTGGGACACGGATATCTAATGCCATGGCATCGACTCGCCGACGGGATTGTGTTGTTTGATAGATATATGACACTCAGTTTCTTCGCTTGATCCTCCCCACGTACCTTGCTTACCATCTCTTATGCACAAGGCATAATCAGATTTTCTGCAATAGTGTGGCATTTCTGTTGTTCGGTAACTTTATATGCAACATAGTAGGATGCTTCGACCCCAGCCTGAAGCTTTTGGGTTTGATTTCCAGATGAACCGAACTGGATATTCTTCAGTGTTACAGTCCGGCGCTGAAAATAAGACTGATCCTCAATTTGAAGATTTTAATGCCATGTGCAAAAAGAGACTGGTAAGCTAAGGTACGTGGGGGAGGATCAAGCGAAGAAACTGAGTGCCAATATATCTATCAACACACCACAATCCGTCGACGAGTCGCATGACATGGCATTAATATCCTGTCCCAAGTTACGAAACCTAGATCAAGACCTTTATATAAGAAATTCCTCTCTCGCCATTTGTTGCTCCTCCAGTTGTGCTGCTCTCCTTGGGTTCACCCGTTACGTCCGCCAGGACATGATCAAAGAAGAGTTCCTATTATGCGAGGATATGCTGACAAACACGAAGGGAGAAAATACCTTCAATATCATAAACAATTTCTTTACCAAGAGTGGATTGGATTGGAACAGCGTTCAACAGGTAAGGAGAGATTGGTTTTTAATTTTATTTAAATGTCTTGTAAATTAAAAATGTCTTATAAATTTAATTACATTAAAACCGTATAATTAGCACAAAAGATAAGTAAGAATGACAACTGCCCAACTATAAATTTTTTATTTTTAAATTCAGCCTCCGTCGATGATGGCGTGGATCATGTGATTACGACCTCGTTCAAGCTGTAAATCCAGAAATTTCTGTAGATCATAGCATCATTCATCAATACTCTCTTGGATCGAAAAGCCTGCCTGGTAATCTGAAGTTAGTGTTTGAAGATGTGTTGAAAATCGTCAACATCAAGTCCATGGATATGAATTCGCGCATATTCAAGGAGCTGTGCAAGGAAATAGGAGAGCAGTATGAAGTTCAGCTTTCAACACCCACGTTTGATGGTTGTCATGATTCAAGGTTGTACGTTGAGTCATCGAGCTCCGAAAGGCTATTCAGGACTTCCTGGAACAAAAAGGATCTCGTTTTGCTACCAAATTCACTGATAAAATGGGGCTTGCTCGACTTTGTTACTTGACGGACATATTTCCCGAGCTGAACAGTGGCAATCTGTAATTTCAGGGTCGGAACACGACTGTCACTGCTGCACATCACTCTGCCTGCATTTCTGGGGAAACTGCAACTCTGGATTCGGCCCTTGGAGAATGGAGTGATCGTCCAGTTCCATACCCTAGACCGGTTTATTGAGGAGAATAATGCTGGATCACTTCTACAGATCATCAGCAAAGAGATGAATAAGCATTTGAAGGGGCTTGAAACAAACATACATCGCTACTTTCCAGGAAGCGACCAAGAAATAGCCAATCTTCAGTGGATTCATTCTTGCCCTTCTCTGCACTTGAGATGCCATTCCATGATGATCGAATTTCCCCTGCCAAAGTAAGGGCTGGATCACAATGTGAGCCAATGAAACCTTGAAAATTGAATTCCAAAACCAAAATGCAGATTCCTTTTGGATTTCACGACTAGCTGACTCGTAACTCTGTCCAAGAAAACCCTGAAGTTATTTTAATAATTCTCAACAACGTATCTCTGAAAGAACGTATCTCTCAACTGTGCTGGGGTGAAAAAAGAGGACTACCCTTGAATGTTGCACCAACGGACTGCAAAGGCCTAACACTTCCACCACGAAACCAACGAATTCCTCACTAGCTTCAAGCATGCAACTCCATCAATCCCACTGGTGTTCTTTGGACTTTGCCAATAGTCATTAGGATACACAATGTTCAAATACACTGCTACAATGAAATAAATAAAAGAAAATATCTCTTTGTTTCAATTTAGCCATATATATTAATGTTGACAACATTTTGTGAAAGGGGTAATTTGCTTAATGGGGTAGTTAAATTGGGTAACAAGCTGAAAAAGTTTGAGAACCACTGCTTTAGATGGATAAAGGAAAATATTTTCAATGCTTCATTAACTCAGCTCCTTCATCTATCTACTGAGCATAATCTTCCACACAGTTTTAATATCTTTTCCAAAAATACAAAACTCAAACCTTCTTTTGTATATAATTAATGTTCTTGTTATTGGTATTTATATTTTTGTTTTCAAATTTTGAAAGACTAATTTATCTATTTCTAAACAAACTTTTAAGAGATTGGGGTTTCTGAAATGTCTTCGAAACTTATTCTCAGCACCCTAGTTTCTTGATCTGTATAGGGGAGTTGTTCACTCTTGTATGGAGAATGAATCACATTTTAGTGTTGGTTCCACACGTATTGCTCTCATTGATAAGGTGGAATCTAGGGCTTTTCGACTTGTCAGCTTTACTACTCTATCCAATCTTTCTAGTAATCCAACTGTTTTATCACCCTCCTTATACTGTGGCTAGTAGAATGGACACTGATAATCAGAACTCTCCAGTTGCATACCTCCTTTTATGAGGGGGCTCGTGCTACTCATTTTTTTTATAGTCTAATACTTTTTCAGTCCACCTCTCTGATTCCCGACGTAACCTATATGCTCGATCATACATCTACTCTACTGACAAAGTCCTGAACACTCTCCTCTTTACCCCTGTCGTCGATGTGCCTGTCGAGGTCTATGAAAAACGTACTCGATCGTCAGTTCGATCCACTTCCCCCTTATACATTCGATGTCTGCTTCTCCCTTGACCTCTTGCCCCTAATTATTTCTACTTTTTATGTACCAGCAAGCCACCTGCAAAATATTCGAACCAGTTAGCCCTACACTCGTAGCCAACTCGACTGTTCGACCAATAGTAAACAAAGGTCCGGGCGTGATCCCTCCCGGCATTATAAATCCGTTCACGACGCAAACATTATTCATGGTCGGCAACAATATTTGGCTTCTCAATACAATGAAAACTCTGTCTTCGGACAAAGGCTAGGTCCATCGCTTACTACTGTGGCAGACACACATATATTAAACTTCATCACCTTGGTGGAAGCTCCTCCATTCCTGCCAAAGTTGGCCTTCAGTCTGTTCTCAGTGTGTAGTATGTCGTTCCTGCGGAAATTGGTTCTTTTTCTACACGATTGGAAAGCGTTTTGCCGATGAACACAGAGCTGTGGGGCACCCGTTAAACTCTCTCTCCCTCTGTCAATAAGCGACTAAACTTTTTTCTTGCCAAGTTATTATATCCAGCATACACGAAGGAAACCTGTATCTACTTTAAACATCGCCCCTGAGAGTTTTCTTCGCACTTATGATCGATTCGTTGATGACATTACAATGCGTACTCGGACTCCCGTCCTTTACATGAGAAGTGACTCTTCAAGCCTTACGCCGTATGAACTACTAGTCAGTCCGTTCTCGATGATACTCAAGTAATGTCTTCTGATATATATGTTCAGGCTCATAGTTTACTACCACTTGATATAAAATAATCAATAAGAAATATTTGAAATTGTTATGCTAATTAGTTATTCCGCTCATAACAATTGAGAATATATATAATAATAACGAAACTACAATAATATAATAATCTATTATACAAAACTATAAAAAAATAAATATCATTATTTTCATGATATAAATCTAGGAAAACCATTAATATCTAAAAATGAATATACAAATAGATGGGTACTCATATGTATAAAGTACGCCCTATTGCGAATCTCCCTTTTATGAGTAGTGTAGGTATGTGCAAGGGTTGAGGGCTTGCAATCAAACAAATGTTTTTGTTTATTATTAGCTCGCTTTTGGAGTAATATTCCTGAGGTATTCCCCGTCTGCTGCATGATAAATATAGTGTGAAATAATAGAATAAAGTGAAAATTCTAATTGCAAACTTATAACCGCTGTGCTATTTCAGGAGTCGAACAAGACGATAGTGAATCTTTATGTTGTGAAAAACAAAAAAATAAAAAAATAAAATCATCCTTTATCATATAACTTCACACACATCTTATCAATAATTATACTTACAACTGCACACGAATCAAATAAAACTTACGACATTAAATTTCAATGATAATTTCAATTATTCCATTTACCTCTACTTTTAGTTTCTCGCGCGTGCCTGTGCGCGCTAATTCTCCTATCTACTAGACGATGTACACTGATTGTTCATAATTGACTAGTCAATATATACTAAACTAAAGACTAAGCTAAAATATTTCTTGTATCGATTAAATTTTATCCCTCTACGACATTAGAAAGACAGGACCAGTATATCCACTGCGCTCCTCTCTCCCTAAACTGATATAACATGTTTTCCACAATACCATTGAAATGCGGTAATATCATTTTTTCTTATAGCAATAATATAAATATTTACCCTCTACTATTAGTCAACAGATTGTCTAGTTGACCGTCTCTCTCCCTCTTCCTTGCTTCTAAATTATTAAGCTGTTACTTGCTGTGCCCGCTTGAATACCCTGGATCACTTCATTACCATAAGTAGTGTAAATATACAAAATATATAGTACTATCACACAGATTTACCTACCTCTGGATATGCAACCTCGTAACTGACACTCTGACCCAGTATAACAAATATATTATATGAAACCACAGCGTCTAGTGAGTAGTTTCCGACTCTTTAGTGAACCTAAATACGAAAATTTAATTACATCACACTCCCCTCTTCAATCACACTCTCCCTCCTCGATAATGAATAGCTTCTCATATGGCTCTATAAAACCCTAAAACTCTCTCATTGTCATAGATCTCAGCTATTATAAACACCTCCGTGATACAATTTGATAACCTCTAGATGCCACTCTCTCAACCAGTACATACCACACACAAATTAACTCACTAATCGTTTACGCGATCCTCGAACATTTTTTCCTTCAAATACGACTATCTTATCCCTAGCATTATCTATAAAGGAGAATTGATGCACACAATATGGATCTATAATTATTTCAGATAATATTACTCAAAAAGTGACGTGAATATAATACGATAAGTGAAACATATCGTATGAGGTTACTTACTCATAGTCATTATTCGACACTTAATATATACAGTGAATATATTTATATGATATAATTAATAACACCTCATAAAATTTTGTATACTCATATACTTATCATATGAGTTACTTTGTTAGATAAAAGGTACGACACACTGCGCTACTTTTTTTATAGCTCTATTAATCAGCTTATAGTATGCTCGGCCTTATACTTATTATTAATTAATAATGCTCATACAACACCATACTACTCATCTACTAACTCTTAACGTTGTCTATTCCCCTTACGTAGTAAAGTGTATTAATGTGAAGAAGCACCCACAATATTTAACATCCAATTTAATTATCACATCACACATAACGTATAATTATGTATTATTTTCAATATAGCTACTAATAGATATATTTTACTCAATTATTCGATATCATATATTATTTATATAATCATGTCGAACAGGAAAAAACCGTTCTTTTTGTACCACCTCTAAGTCTTCTCAATATATACTAATGTCACATATCGATATATAAGTATCAATCTTACTCAGTGGCTCATATTAATTCTATAAAAGATATACGCACCCTTTATAATATATATATCATATATATATATATAAATATATATATATTAATACTTGATGGTATATTTAACTACATTGTATACTATATAGGTATTCATCTCTACTCGGTGGATCTCGATTACATAACAAGTATAATATAATACATAAAATATACATAACTGGACGGAACAATTTTTTTGTATAATATTTTAAGGTTATGTTTAATTGACATTTATTTTTTAATATCTATACACCATATTCTAGATCCAAAATACGAAACGCGAAAATAGCAAGAATAGTCTTCCCCGCTAGCTAGGAAAGATGTAGAATCAAAAATATATCGAAAAGGTCACCGAAGTACCAATTATTATCTTCGATCGATACGTTATACCACCATCGACCGACCGCCAGGCGCTACTTTCCCCACCCCAAGTACCCCTCCCCCTTCTTTTTTATTTGAACGCCGAACGCAAGGAGGTCGAAAGACAAGTATTAGAGAGGCGTGGCCTCAATATTCCGCTTTCTCAGCATTGGAGGAAAATTAACGCAAAATCTAGTACAAAATCATCTTTTTAAACGATATGGTCGCATAAATTCACGGACTATATTTTATAATATACATATATAATATAGTTTCATATATATCGAGTTTATCTCTAGATCATATTACCATAATTATAGTCCATCCATACTACTATATAATATTTACAAAAATAACTATCCTCTTATTTACTCTAGAGGTGATGATATATATAAACAGCTTACGTAGGCATTCAACTAATATAAGTACTAGTGATGCCTATTATATATATGCCTATATAATAGGCATAGTAATATATAATATAATAATAATAAATATAACGAAATAATTATTCACTCTCCAATAATTGCCCGCATTACTACTAATTACATCACATACAAATAGATAATTTCGAGTATATAAAAATAATCAATAGCAAATACTCGAAGTGGATATAAATTATGATAGATAGCTAACTCTATAAATAAGGATATTCTAAATACGTATATCTATATACTATCTAATAACCATATCTAGTAAATCACTCATTAATAATAACCGATTACGTAATATTATATAATACAGTAACATATATAGATACATATATTTATGATAAATTATATATATACTAGAAATAATATAAGCTATACCTAAGTATATATATGGTGTATATAACTACTACAGTGATATAACAAATTACATTATAGCATTAATACGTTTTTTTTAATTAAGTATATTTATTCATTTATTATATGTATTATAGTTGTTTTAAATATTAATATATTATTGGTTCTAAGGTAACTCAGATATGTTATGTCATATAGGAGACATTATAATTAATTATTAGTAGATAATAATCTCAATTAAATAATAAATTTAATAAAATATATAATGTTCTTAATTTATTATAATCAATATAAGTGTTTTTTTTTTATAGTTATATCTAATATTCATTATTCTATTTTCGTTATTTAAACATACTACCACTACCTCTCAACGTCAGTCATTATATATATTATTACTATATTAACTAGGCAATATCTAACTTAATTTTAAGGGTTATTACATTTCTAAATATTAATATTCCCATAATACTCACTTATATAAGTATATCTCGGTATACTACTACAATAAAAAATACACTTTCTCCTGTTCAAAATTAAGTGGAACTGTTATAGATATCAAAATAATTTGGTATGGAAATATTCTATTTGGTGTCTGACGTGTACTTTATGAGCTATATCAAGTCATCTATAATATCACCTATATAGTGACTAGTTTGGCGAAAGAGCAAGACTCTATTGTCTCGAACCTATACGCTGCCGTTTTATTTTAAATAATCTCAGTATTATTATATTAATTATGTAAGATTTTATTTATATATAATGCCTCATGTATCATATTATTTTACTACCAAAATAGTCGTTATCTTATCATAAAATATTCATACCACTGTATTGAGCTAATATTATTATATATAGTACTATTAAAATTGGAAAATTGGGTATTTCTAATACGAAGCTATGAGCTCTAATAAATATATTTGGTCGTCAATTCGGGTGACTTAGCATCGCAAAGTTTCTACGGCAGCAGAAATCGCGTCGATTATTTTCAACTTTTGCGAAGGGACGGGGACTCCCTTCTCATCGGAGCGAGAAACTACATCTACAACGTAAGCATCATCGATATGTCAGAGCTTTTAAGCGGAAGAATTGAATGGATTTCGAAGAAATCGGATAGCGACTCGTGCTTTGAGAAAGGCAAACCCGAAATTGAATGTCATAATTACTTTCGACTGTTCGCGAAAACACCCGAGGGAGGGTTTTTCGTTTGTGGTACCAACGCCTATAAGCCGGCCTGCAGAAAATATTCGACGAGTGGGGACGGGAAACTGGCGTACGTGGAACGTTCAGGCGTCGGAAGATGCCCCTTCAGCCCGAAACATAACTAGACTTTCGTTTTCGCGGACGGTCACCTCTACTCGGGGACAGTCAGTGATTTTCAAGGGATGATCCCAATGATATTCAGAGACCCCCTAAAAACCGATTCGAAAGATTACCATCAGCTTAATTTTCCAGATTTCGTTCACTCCTTCGAATACGGGGACTACGTCTTTTTCTTTTTTCGTGAAACGGCTATCGAATACATGAACTGCGGCAAAATAGTTTACTCTCGCGTGGCGAGAGTTTGTAAGTCCGATCGAGGAAATCGGCGCCACCGCTTTCAAGAGGTTTTAACCTGGACGACGTTTTTGAAAAGTAGACTCAAATGTTCATCGCCGGGAGAATACCCTTTTTACTTCGACGAAATACAATCCGTCAGCGACGTAATTTCGGGCGCTAACGGCGGCCATGGCGACGGCGACGGCTACGATGATGAGGCGATATACGCTATTTTTACGACACCTCCGAACTCTATTCCGGGGTCGGCGGTTTGTTCTTTTTCGATGAGGGACATTCTCGATACCTTCGACGGTCTTTTCAAGGAGAAAAAAGGTCTCGTATCGAACTGGAAAACCGTTCCTTATAGCGGGGTTCCCGAGCCTCGTCCAGGCGTCTGCGTGAATGACAGCCGAGACCTTCCCCAAGAAAATATCGATTTTATTCGCTCTCATCCTCTCATGGATGGGCTCGTCTCTCCATTCCACGGAAGACCGTTGATTATGAAAGCCTCGTTCGAGTATAAATTCACAAAACTTACCGTCGATCCTCGAGTGCCGGTGTACCCGGGCGCCTTTGTTGACGTCGTATTTGTCGCGACCGACAATGGAAAAATATTGGTGGTCATAACGCGCCTTCTGAAGGGAGGGTGGGATTCGTTTATTCGAAACCTCGTATTCTATAAATAAACTTCTGTGAATGAATTATTAATAAACTTCCGGGTAGCGAAACGGTTCTGTTTCTGATGCCGTGGGAGACCCAAAGTTGATCGGTATAGCGACCCGAAGTGAAATCGAACCTTTGTGAGATGCGGGCAAAGCCACCTCTTGCCGAGCGTGCGTAGCGTGCAACCCATATTTGCGGTGGTTTCCGGGCCCCGTGGCATTTGTTCTGTGTTTAACACGAAAACGTTGGAAAACCAAACTTTCTTTCGAACGTGTTCGGGATATCACCGGGATGTGCCCCTATATTGGTGTGTCTCTGGGTCTCTGTGGTGCTATGTCGTGGCTTTCCTTCTGAGAGTTTAACTACCAAAACACCCAATTCACCGTGGTATTCAAATTATCAAGGTTCCGACCACGAGTGCAAGTGGTTGGCGGCGGCGTCTGCGTTCCTTCTCGGATTCCTTTTATTTTAAATTTGCGTTTAAAAACTCTTCGTTTTAGCCTTTTGGTGACCTCTTGTAGCCGGTAAAAAGATATGGCTGTTTTTCTAATTACGTGCCCACTACCTCAAAGATATAATTAATGACGCTTGCTCGGTCTCACAATAGAAAAGATTACTACAGACTTGCGAAACTAGATCGGTGAATCTTAAATAAGGTACTCGAAAAGTATTAATTTGAAGATTATTTAACAAAGTGATTATCTAATAATTAACATATGTTAATACCTAATTGAAGTAAATATATATTAGTTTTTTTATATTTAATGTTTATGTGTATAAAATTAATTTTTATAATGTGACAAAATGATTACAGTATTATAGATATAAATATGATGAAAAATCGTATATATTTTCTTATTACTAGTGTATCGGGATTAATTTTGTGTTATCTTTTAATTATTTTTCATAATGTTTATCTTGATCAGATTGAAATGTATTACTTTCTTCTTCAATTGATCTTTTTGATCTAAATTGAGTTGATCCTTGCAGTGCGCGCACTGTCTTTCTTGAGGTGTTGGTTGATTTTACTTTCTAATTACCAGCATATTTCCTGTTCAAAAAATAAATGAACCATTAATCTAAATTAGTCTTTATCACATCTTTATGCTGAGTCCTAACAGAAGAATGTTTTGTGATAAACGAGGGCATATCTTGCAAATATTCCTCTATTTCAAATAATAACCATTTCTAAATTAGTGACCGGTCTTATTACGGTATTCGCCATAATGACCATAATGGTAATATTAATAAATTTCAGGCTGTACTCCTTTTGATTTTCATATACCACGTTCTTACGGGTATTCTCGATACAACAAGGATAATCTTATAGAGGATGTAAAAAAGATATAATTTACATGCGTTCTCACGTCGCATCTTTACATACCAAAACAATGTGGAAGATTGTAGAGATTATTACTCAGAATCGAATTACAACGTTGATCACTTCGAGGATAGTCATGTTAATATTTAGTGCCCACAAAATTTAGCAGTTCAGAGACAATTTATGTTTTTTTTTATTTTCTCTTAATCTTTACGAATCGATAGGTGTCAATTTTTATATCTAGATTGGAAGTGCCGATTTCTTTTCGCGGACCGTTTGTCTCTCTCTCTTAACTTTGGCTCCTCATTTTAGTCATCTTAAGAATAGACGGTGTTTGAAGATATCTGTTGTAGTGGATATTTCATCCCCTGTTTGTTTCCTATTGATCATGTGAGAATTAATAGCTTATGCACATTATCCGTGGGACTTTTTATTGTCTGTGTTTACCAGATTGGTGGTGTCGGATATTTTCACCAATTCCGCCGGTATTGTCGAGACCCCCGGTTCTTGTTGGTGGAGAGGAGCTAATCCTGAATAATTAAAGTTCAACGACATGGTTCAAACAAAGGACATGTTCACTATCTGTGAAACAAAGTTGTCGTTTGTTGGCAAAAAGTAGTAAAAGTTGCTTCTGTTAAAAAGGCTGTTGAACCAAATTGCGCGATAGACCAGGGTCGCCCAAGAATTATTAATATCCCTGATAATAATAATAGATTCGTAAAATTTTTTCCAACCCGTAAAGAGATTTACATTAAAGGGGCTGAATTGATTAGCGCAATTATTAAAATATTATTGTCCAACTCGCTTCTTCTTGGCCATCTTGATTTTCTCTGAATTCACTTTTCAAGTATAATTCTCCACGGTCGTTTGACAAATCGATCAAAAAAATTTTCACAATCGGCATTCTTATCGTCCATTGAACTTGTAAAACTCTTTTTGAAATAATTATGTTTTATAAAATAGAGAATAATGGTTTCAATTTTGTAGTATTCAATAATAACCTCGTTTACGTTTTTCAAAAATATGTCTTTCAATAAAATGGTTTTTGGTGAAGGTGGTAATTTTTGAGTAAGCGGTCCAAATTTAAATTTAGCTTCTAGGTTTTTCACACATAAGATATTCAAGAATGGGTTTATTATCGTTTGTTGAATTCCCAAGAGATGTAGCACTATGGATGGAAGCCCCATGACGTGTGGGATGCTGATATCCGGATTAGTATCATTAGATGAAATACCCAAGATTAAATTGATGATATCGCTGTAAGTTAGTTTTTTTATCCTTTGCCATGAAAAACCGTACACGAGACTTATATATAGTAGAATTGTGGTTAGGCACTGTTCGCGTATAGATTTTTCAGCAGATTTATTTTTTTCTTTATCAGTCTCCTCGGACGTCACTAGTTCCATTTCAGCACTTTTCATAGATCTGGATAACGTTTTCAAAACGCCGAGAATGGAGGAACAGGCAATGAGATGTGACGGTCGCGAATACTCGTTAAAATGCAAATTCATTTCGATGTTTAGGCTGAGTGGTCTTTTTTTCCTACGGTGGTTGAACTGATTCGTTTCTCTAGAAAACCACGCATCGTAAAGAAAACGATGAATGTTCGTCATGCTCAAATAGTTTATTAAAAACGTTTTAATCATTTGTAATTCATCAATGTAGGTAGTGGGCGTGACGTAAAATATTCGCATAAAAAAATACAATTTTAGTGTCAAGTAGTTCGTTGGCGTGGCGGAAAAAAGTTTCTCATTATTATTTCGGTTTGAATCGTCATTTGCGATATATAGAAGAGCATTGTAATATACCAAAGATAACAGACGCGGAGAATATTTTGCTCTCATTGTCATTTCCCCATCCGAAAATTTATTTCTAAAGTTAAATATATTTTCGAAATTGTCTTTGCAAAATTTCATATATTTCCCTTCGTGGTATTCTGCATTCACAAAGTGGTCACTGTTCTCCCCCTTCTTCTCTTTAATATTTTGGATGGTGTCTGAGCACAGCTGAATAATCTGATTATAGGTGATGGGAATATTAGCTTTTAGCAGAAAATATGATTCGTTTTCTTCGCTCGCTTCATTATTAACAACTTCACCTTTTTGAATTAAAAATTCTTCATTTTGAGGTAGTAGCGGGTTTATTCCGAATTTTGGTAATTTAACGACGTGTAAATAACCATGGTAGTAGATATCATTAGAAAATGTTTTAAAAATTTCTGTGTTCCCATATAATTCTTTTGAATCATGAATTGTTCTCTCTCTAGAATTCCTACTTCTGTCTCGTTTGTATTTATTGTTTAAATCCTGAAAATGAGACCTCGTTAAATTTAATATTGCAATTTTATGTTTTCGTAAGAAGTTCTCCCTAATACCATCTTCCCAAAAAAATAAAGGCAGGGCTTCTTGCATGTTATTCATTTTGTTAATACTTGAAATATCTTTTTTCAAAGATGTGTGACATAATCGAACGAGAGAGCTAAAATTTTCCGTGAAATTATTTTCTTTCATGTCAACAACATATTGATAATTATTAAGGGTGCTTCGAAGTAAGTCTAATGTTTTCAGCTTAGGATGTTCGTAGGGTTGATTCAATGCCATAGTGAGTGAACAACTGCGAAATAAAAATTTGAAATATCGGTCGGTGAGATAAATTAAAATTTAAATTTCATAAAAATATTTATTATTATTCTTCAATTTTTTATTTTTTTATTTTATATTTCATATGAAACAAATATATAATAAAAGAGCAGAAACTTATTATTTTCTTTATTCAATTTTAAAAGTTTTTAAAATTAAATATTTAAGTATTATTTTTTGATGGGAAGGAATTGAACCCATTCACGTAAATAATTTTATGACCCGTTAGTCGTATTTATAATTTCGGCAAATAGCTGTTTCCTTTTTTTATCCTCATCGTCAAGGAGAGGGGAAGATAATAACGATTCAGCAGACGATTTTAATAAAAAATTTAGTGAGATTATTCTTAAGGCGTTGACAGAATATTATGTTGAAAACTATCTCGTAGTGGCTCAAAAAATCGAATTTCAGTTCGCATTTCGATTTAAATTAGTGAATGAGCCTTAACTTGCAAAATTAGTGAATGAGCTCTAAATTGCGAAATTAGTGAATGAGCCTTAAATTGCGAACTGAAAAGGTGGATCGATTTTCCTCTCCTCGAAAAACTTTTTCAGTTCGCATTTCGATTTAAATTAGTGAATGAGCCTTAAATTGCGAAATTAGTGAATGAGCCTTAAATTGTGAAATTAGTGAATGAGCCCTAAATTGCGAACTGAAAAGGTGGATCGATTTTCCTCTCCTCGAAAAACTTTTCAGTTCGCATTTCAATTTAAATTAGTGAATGAGCCTTAACTTTCAAAATTAGTGAATGAGCCTTAAATTGAGAAATTAGTGAATGATGCCTTAAATTGCGAACTGACAAAAGGGATCGATTTTTTCCTCCCCTCAAAAACATTTTTTAGTTCGCATTTCGGATTTATATATAGTAAATGAGCCTATAAATGCGGAAATTAGTGATTGAGCCCTTTAGAATAAAGTTGCGAAAATTAGTTGAAAGAGCCTTTTAATTGCGAACTGAAAAGGTGGATGAGTTGTTCGCTCTCCTCAAAAACGTTTTTTCAGTTACGCATTTCGATTTAAATTGTGAATGAGCCTTAAATGGCGAACTGAAGGGGATCGAGTTTTCTCTCCTCGAAAAAACTTTTTTCAGTTCGCATTTCGATTTAATTTGTGAATGAGCTTTAACTTGCGGGAAATTTAGTGAATGAGCTCTAAATTGTGAAATTAGTGAATGAGCTGAGAAGGGATCGATTTTTCCTCTCCTCAAAAAAAATTTTCAGTTCGCATTTCGAATTATATTAGTGAATGATCCTTAAATTGCGAAAAATTTATTAGTGAATGACCTTTGATTAATGCGAAATTAGGTGAGATGAGCCTTAAATTGCGAACTGTATAAGAAAGGATCGATTTTCCTCTCCTCGAAAAACTTTTCAGTTTGGCATTTCGAATCTTAAAATAGTAATGAGCCTTATACTTGGCAATTAGTGAATGAGCCCTTACATTGCGAATTAGTGTTAATAACCGTTAATTGCGAACTGAATAAGGTGATCGATTTTTCCTCTGTAAAAACTTTTTCCAGTCGCATCTTTCGATTTTAAATTAGTGAGAGAAGTAAAAATTGCGAAGGGTGAATTGAAGTTGACTGAAACTATTTTTTCTTTTTCCTCGATGGAACTTTTTCAGTTGCGCATTTCGATTGTAAAATAGTGATGAGAATTAAATTGCCAATTGAAAAGATTGATCGATTTTCCTCTCTTCGACGAACGTTTTCAGTTCGCATTCGTCGGCCTGACATTAGTAAAGGAGCCTTAAATTGCGAAACTTTTTATAGATATATATATATATATAATAATATATAGATATATAATTACATATATATATATATATATATATATATATAATAATTATATATAATAATTATAAGTATATATAAAGTTATTATATATATATATATTTAATATATTATATATTTATATATATCTTCGTTTTTAGAGAAAATCTATGATGAAAGTTTATTTCAACATGAACGACGGACATTAATTGAGAAACATACAAACTACACTGAGGACCACCATCGGAGGAGAAGATGGTACGGAGAGCATTTCTCCGAAAATGGGAGAGCATTCTCCGAAAAAGAAGAAAACACGTCGTTCAAAAACAGGGGAATTAAGTGTTATTTTTGCTCTAAGGTGGGTTGAAAGATAGCAAAAAATAGTTCATATTGTTTCCTATTGGTAACCAACTCGTTTCTAATACGTTTTTTTTATTTTTTATAGGTCATTCACCGATCTCTTAAAGACCATTTGAAATCGAAAAACCATGATAAAATTAGCAAAACTACGAAGGATCTACTAATTAAATGCGAACTGCAAGTAGTCTTTTACACATCGAATAAAAATGATGTTGGGGCTTTGTGCGTAATATGCAATAAAATTTTTAACAACATGAACAATCACGTGAGAAAAAACCATAACAATCTAAATCGTTCAGAGCGAAGAGAGCTTAAAAACTCTAGCCCGACCGTAATTGGGGGACAAAACAAATCAAAAGGTAAAAATGATGGCGACGACGTTGGTGACGGGAATGAATTTGAAATCGAAAAAAGTAAAAACAAAATATCGTCCTCATGGGTAGAACACCACCAGATAATAGAAAATAATTTGATAACAAAATATAAGTCCTTTTTAAAGAACAATACGGCGTTATACGAAAGGATCTTGCTGAGGTTTCAAAATGTCGAAAAAAATATTATCGATGTATTTTCCGCACTGCGGTTAAATCCACATACTCCATTTTCTCCCAAAAAAGCGGCCAATCTTCAATATCACCTGTTGGGTATGACGACGTACGAGCACGGTCAAAAATATTTATCTCTACTAATGGAGTGGTCGAAAAAGACCACGCTTTCGCCGAACACCATGACCATGAAAATCGAGGATTTCGTAAAATTTTTGAAGCAGATGATGAAGCTGAAACAAATTCAATCGGGCGTGAAAAAATACCTAAAGGGGTTCATAGCCACCGAAATTCCTTATTTCAAACACCAGTTAGCTAACAACTCTAAAGCGCCGTGTCCAACAGAGAAAGAAAAAGAAGGATGTTACCAAAACATATCTTCTGTGAAGATAAGCGATAAAGTAGAAATCAGACATAAATTTTTTTAATCACCAAACGGAATGAAGGACTCCATCGTCACCACGGCGAGATTAACTAACAGATAGTACATACCACGCCATACAAAGACCAACACGTAATTTTTATTGGTCTGGCCGCTCCTCGGAGAGTCCCGCAATTCATATTGCAACCCTCTTGACGATGGAGGGAAAGAATCCACCACCACAATATAAAAAAGAAAATACAAACTAGTAAGAGGCGAAAATCAAGGGTGGCGCCCCGCGCCGATTGTCCGAGAAGCAAACTCCGCCAGCCCGGTTTCTTCGAATCGGACCGGAACGAACTCATGAAACTATTACTCACTCCGTAACCCTGCGATGAGACACACAAAAACTTCAATATGTACAGGACCACAGGGACGCAGAACAAATTTACGAGATGTTTAAAAGAAATCCCCACGGATACAGGGCTTAGGAAAACAGTGCGACAAGGTGGGCACTGCACGACTTTTTCATCGCGTGTAACAACTTATTCGTGATGACTACGCTCTTAGAGGCGAGGTCGCGACGCAATTTCGATGGGCAGGGCCATTACCTGAGAACGCGTTTGAAGAAGTGTTTCGAAATGACAGAATTAGTATATGAAGGTCACACGAGGAGCGGCCAAAGAGAGTTCGGATTATCTCCTCGAATCCTTCAGAACATGTGTTTTTTTCATCGAATGGAATATCCTAGGTTGGGGCTTCCTTCAGGTCTTCGACTGCATTTTCTGCCGTTATTAGGCAAACACACATTAAGTGAAAAAATTATAGACGAAAATGATTGTTCGATATATCAGAAGCAATTATTACCACCACGCCCTAATACATGCAGAAAAAGAACACGCTAGAAATCGGCGGTGTTACATTCAGCGAACCGATTATGCCTCTTCTTCGTATAAAAACGGTACGCACCGCGTTTTCAGTAATTCGATTCTCTGAGTCATCCGACGAATAAATAGCGGCATAGAATAGAAAGTAAGCTACCAACGGGTACCCATGACCAATGCGTATGAACCCTGGCCGACGCGGCTATCTAGAAACCAATAAAAAAGGAAAGTCTATATACATACTACCAATTTTCTAAACAAACTTTAATATGTATGGCGGAAGAAGAGATGCGAAATAACGGAGGAAAACCTGTCTCAGTGGAAAGTACTGATAAAAGGTAAGCTCCGATAGATGCAATTCTTCCGCGCGTCGTTGAAGAAGTCACCCGTTGTCCGACAGCTCGTCGAGTTCACTAGTTGACGCAGCCAGCTAAGAAGCATAATAGTCCAGATGCAGATTTTTTACCCGACGAAGTTTTCATCCAGGAATTAACGAAACCGTATAAGGCGTTCTAGATAATATGCGCAGGATTGAGTCTTCCGAAGAGGAGGCTTGAGTAAAGCTCTCAAGATCGAAGTCACTCACCGAACAGATAGAGAGGAGTGAGTGGAGATGGAGGATGCTCGATAAATAGACCATGGTGAAAAAAAACTCGGACGATCTTCCAGATGAGTCATCGTTCAGAAAATCGGTAGAGGGACTCGTTATGCAGAGGGTGTGAAATAGTAGAGGTGAAAATAAATATCAAAGACGTTGTGAATTTACATATACACCCGTGATATATATCTATCCCCGAGATCTTGGTAATCGGTTCGAAAATATCAAACAAGCTATTTCTATAAGAAAACATTAGTGTTGAAAAAATAATTCAAAACACGCTCAAAAAGGTAAATTACCCTAGAGTGAGTAACGTAGAAGTGACTAAATATATCGTGTGAAAAAACAAAAGCGGAAAGACTTCGGTTGAATATGAATATGAAACAGCGGGGTATCAACTCCAGAAAACACCCACGATCGAGTGAATCATTTCCTGCCACCCCTCTCTAGCTGGCTTACTTACTATGATAATGTGGTCATAGCAAAATTATTGGCGAAGATAAATAGAAGAGTTAAATATAACGGAAGAGTGATTATAGTCGCGTTATATCTCACCGATAATTATTAATATATTGTATAATGAAAAACTTACATAAATAACTACTGAATAGAACACTATCATCGTTATAATAGTATGAAAGGAAGTATGGTGGAGTGTAAAGCTATTATCCTCCCTCAGTAATATATGAAGAATATATAACTAACGTCGTTTCAAAAAGTATGATATAGGAATAGTATATGTTATTTTTTTTTTTTGGCTCTACTAATGGAGTTGAGGTACTTGTAATATAATAGAATAATGCATAAAAATAATAATTAAGATTATAATATATTGATTTTACCTATTTGGTTAACCATATACTTATCGTTTTAATATACGTTATTTTTTATATTATTAATATTTATAGGTATTTCATATTAATTTCTTGTGAATTATTATTATTATTATCTTCATGAAAGTCTTTTGCATTTTTTCCACTTG
>JABUQX010098687.1:0-17500 GCA_015478945.1 Trachelipus rathkii
TGTTGTACTTCGTTCAGTTTCGCGTTTGGGTGTTTAACCGTTTTCGCATTTATCGTGAAACGCTCGCGTTTTTCATTGCGCCGCTTTCGAATAATCGACCGAGGGATCATTCACGTATGAAGCAATCTGATAAACATGGAGAGGATAGTGCATCAACTGTCAAAAGATCAGTGCGTGCAGATAATAACACTCCACGCCGAAGAACACGGGTACCGGGCACTTGGTCGACGGCTGGCGCACACAACGATTGCACGGGCGGTCCAACGGTACCAGGAAACCCCGACACATGATCGCCGGCGAGAACCAATGTAGGCCCAGGGCCACGACACTCGTGGAAGACCGATTTATACGTCTGCGTGCATTACGAGCGCCACGGCTAGCTGGCATCTTCAGATACGGCTGGCGGAGGTACACGGAACCAAGTGGTGACAATACGTCGACATCTTGTGGGCCTGTTACCGGCGGGGGCCTGCGCAGGTCCACCACACACATGTGCATCGAGCGGCGACTGGCATTTGCCCAGGAGAACATCCATTTACGGTCGCCGGTGGTGGTGCTCTTTACGGACTAGTGCAGGGCTCTCTATGCGCCTTGAACGAAAGACCTTTAGAGTATCACCGACGACCGACGGAGAGAGTTCGCCTGTACAATGTGCTGCGGGTGCCGCCGTTGGGAGGAGGGTCAGTTGCTCGTCTGGGAGGCATTTCTTTGGGACCTGCAGGTTGCACATCTTCGATGGGAGGCACTCTGCAGCCGTAAGGCACTATCACAGAGCATCCTCGAACCATATGTCGTACCATATGCCCCCCTACATTGGTGACTCTTTCATTCTAATGCATGACAATGCAAGACCACACAATGTGTGTTTGACTAGGACGGTTCGATCGCAGCGTTGTTGGAGTGGCCAGCATATAGTCCGGACATCAACCCAATCAACATTTTTGGGATATCCTGAAACGTCCAGATCCTGTTGGCTGCAACCCTCAGCGGACTTAGCGACAGGCACTGCGACGTTTGGGATCAAATCTTTATCGGACGTTCGCCCTCTGTCGAGAGTATGCCAGGACGATGTCAGGAAGTTATCCGTGCCAGAGAGGGTCATACACGGTATTGGGACAGACTCAACACTCCCGCGACCGTCGCCGTACGTACCAACATTGTTTGTTTGCAGCGCCGAACCTCCGAACCCTACTGCTAGACCCTTGGCTGCACCTTGGCCTCAAACTCTATCAACCTACAGTTCTGGGGAGGAATCCACCATGTTATTGTCATTATCCAATAAAGTGTCTTTGCGTTCTTCAACCTTTTCTACACGTACCTTGTGATTTGCGTTAATTATGACGAGTAGTATATATATATATATATATATATATATATATATATATATATATATGTATATGTATAATAACCATATATAGCACCTTTATATATATATATATATATTTATATATATATATATATATGTATATATATATATATATATGTATGTATATATATATATATATATATGTATATATATATATGTATAATATATATATATATATATATACACACAGAATAATAATATATATATATAATAATAATAATAATAATAATATAATATATATATATGTAATAATATATATAATATATATAATATAATATATATAATAATAATATATATATACATATATATATATATATATATATATATATATATATATATATATATTTATATATATATATAAAAAATAATATAAATATATAATATATATATATATAATATATATATATCTCATATAATTACCTCATCGTCTATAGATTTATATATATATATATATATATATATATATACTATATCACTAATAATATATATATATATATATATATATATATATATATATATATTATTAGTGATGCAGGTAACATCCGCATCCGCATCCCCACACATTATTAAATCTGCATCACGCATCGCATCCGTATCCCGCATCCGCGCTTTGCCCAGCGGATGTTGCGCGCGGATATTTTTGTCGAGATTTGATAAAGTTAACATTCTTACTAATGTGGAAAATGACATCATATCACACTGCATTAAGCTATTGAAATCATTTGAAGAAATTACCAAAAAGATCAACAACTACTGCTTCTCTCTCGATGTAATACCATTCATTAATCTCAATGCTAAAAAGCATTTTGAACCATTTCAAATGAAAATGATGACGGTTTCAAAAGTACGAAAGATGTAATAAAACTATAGCTAGAAAAACGCTTTGGTTCTGTTTAAATTAATGACCTTCATACTACTAGCTAGGTCCCCGTTATAAAGGCAAGTTTTTGGTAACACATTAGAACAACTAAATCGTCACTTTGTGTTTCAGTTGAAAAACTTCAATGCGAACAGTCTATTAATTCTCCACACATTAAAAGGAAAAAAAAACAAATCTACAGAACCAACGACTTATACAAATAAATTAATAACAGATTCACTGGAAGAATTACTACAGTAGTGATGAAGAAGAAACACACGCATTACCAAAGATGTAGTGCAAATGATTGAATACTATCACCAAGAAAAACGACTAGATACATATGATGATTAAAATTGAAATGTTTAGGAATATATATATATATATATATATATATATATATATATATATATATATATATATATATATATATATATATATATATATAATAATATATATATATATATATATATTTATATATATTTACATATGTATATATATATATATATATATATATATATATATAATATATATATATATAATAATATATATATATATATATATATATATATATATAATAATATATATATATAATAATATATATATATATATATATATATATATATATATATATATATATATAAATATATAATATATATATATATATATATATATATATATATATATATATATATATATATATATATATATATATATATATATATATATATATATATATATCAACATCCCATCCGCATCCGCATCCGCATCTGCGGATATTAAAATCAAACATCCGCATCCGCATGGATGCGAAAAAAATTGACATCTGCACTATATATATATATATATATATGTATATATATATATATATATATATATATATATATATATATATATATATATATATATATATATATATATATATATATATATATACTATATATATATATATATATATATATATATATATATTATCTCTATTTCACTAAACAAATTTTATAAGCTCAGCACGTAAATCGAATAAAAAAAAAAAATAAAAACATTAAATATATATATATATATATATATATATATATATATATATATATATATATATATATATATATATATATATATATATATATATCCATATATATATATATATATATATATATATATATATATATATATATATATATATATATATATATATATATATATATATATATATATATATATATATATATATATATATATATATATATATATATATATATATTATTGACCGTCATCGAGTGTGGACGCAGTAATTTCTAGAAGGGAAATGAAATAGAGAAATACCAGAAGGAAGAATGGAGAAGAGTAAGGAAAATAGGAAAGTTTTATTGGAAAGAAGAATGTAAATCTTGGAAGTTAGTTCAATAAGTTCTTTGAGGATTGTAAATTCAGGAGAGAGCGAACTGGGATCGTAGTTTCAGTAAATAGCAAAACAATTCTATTAATGAAATGGTATTTTAAAATTTTAAGTATTTAATTAATTAATTAATTTAATTAATTTAATTAATTAATTAATTATTTATTTTTTTCAAAAATCTGAGATGGAGGAGCAACATATTTTTCGGCAACATTTCTTTTACTTATTTTGAGTGAAATATTATTAAAAACAAAATATAAAGAAGAAACTTGAAACTTTAAATTCTAGAAAAGGTCAAGCTGCGTATCTCGATGTCGTCGAGTCATTGAAAAAAAAATTTAAATTCTCTTCGTGAGCGTTGGCTGAAAACCCTTGCTTCTATCATATTTTCTTTCGTAGTGGTGATAAGATTTAGAAAGTATTCAACCTTCAAAGCTACCATGCAGTCATGCTAGACATGAGTGATATGTATAAATAAATATATATATATATATATATATATATATATATATATATATATATATATATATATATATATATATATATATATATATATATATATATATAACTATATATATATATACATATATATATAACTATATATATATATATATATATATACTGAATATTGATATTCATTCATGTGTTCTAAGCTTTCCAAGCAATAGTACCACAGTAAAAAAATACTTGTTATATAATTTTTTTTTATATTATTGCAGATTCACTCAAGCACAGTTTAGTTGTAACTAAGTGTGATTTGGATTTTTCGTGGGCTTTTATGTAAAGATGGCGTGTCTGCAGATCTTTGTAGAATCATGAGATGGGGGTAGGGGATAAACCTCAAGCGATATTCGTTCTAAATAAGAGTTGTTAATAATGTGTGGTTTGTTATGTAAAGCTGATGAGTTTTCTATTAAGCAGAAATGTGTGATAGTAAAAAGTGTTTAAAATAAAGAAAGATAAGGAAAATTAGAGAGGGAATGCTAAGAAGGGGAAAGAAGGTTGTGTTTCTAGAACCTTTGTGTGTGTGTGAGAACGAAAATGCATGTCATTTATCTAGGGTAATTTAAAATGGGGGGGGGGGAGGTTTGATCGGCGTCTAAAACATTTTATACCGAATAGTAGATAGATATAGAGATATAGATTTAATAAAATTATAAAAGAGTTTAGAAATGAGTTCCGTATTGGAAAATGAGTTCGAAAGTTTTTAAAAAAAAGTTAATTAAAGAGTAAAATCCTTAAACAATCAAAAGAAGATTGGGAGATTCAATGAAGGAGGTCGGCTTCAGAAACTTCGAGAATGAATTTAAAAGGATTAAAAAAATGATAGCTTTGAAATACTAAAAAAAAATTAAGAACAACATAATGATATAATTTTTGTGAACAGATAATTGCAAAAGAAATATTTTCCAGTTATATATTGTTATTTCAACATACGATAAAGTCGTAGGGTGAAATAGACCCGGCTCCCCCCAAAAAAAGAAATTTATTTCGGAGCGGGGAGATTGGGGATTAGCGTATACGGGTTCCAGATTTGGATACGTAGTGAGTGTCGGTCTAGGATTGGGTTCATGTGCCCGTTGTACTACTGTGTACTGGATGGAGGGTGCCGTAGGAAGGGATGCCATAGGAAGGGATACCGTAGAATGTGGTTCCGTGTTTCCTTGGGGAGTTCGGAGTTTTCTGTAGATATATAGAACTGCAATTATACGCGTAAGGATTATGAGGATGGAGGAGCCGAAAAGTGTTATGGCGTGAATGCTAAGTAGTTGTTGTGCCTGAGTTGTTTGGTTTAGGTCGTTTAGAGAGGTGTCTCAATGTATAGACATGGGTTTTAGGTGTTAAGAAGAACTAAACGAAGAGATGTTGGGTGTGAAATCGTGTGGAACATTAGTGTATTCAGGAAGTTGTGAGTTATGTGTGATCCATTTAGTGTGTATTGAGAAATGTGTGGGGTATTTATAGCTATACCCTTCAGAGACAAAGTTACAACCATGAGGGATGCTAAACAGGTTATCTGAGATTAATTGGGGTTGTTGTAGTGGACAAGAAATGGAAACTACTATTTTAGAAGGAAAAGAGATGAGAGTTTGATTGCCTATCTGGAGAAGGTAAGGTTGTTTGTCTGCATAGATAGTGTAGTGGCAAAGTGTGGAGTTACTTCGTAAAAGAATTGAAGATAAGATGCAATTTCTATTGTATACAGTTTGAACTGGGTTGGGATGGAAACAGATGTATCAAGAGTATTTAAATATATAATATTTGTCATGATATAGTGTTCCTTTTTGTATAAAAGTTATTGGTATTATACTATTTAACAGTTTTAAGAATACTCATAAAAAAAATATAAAAATGTTTTTTTTGTAAACTCTTAGGTATTTGTATTTTGTTTTTGTTTTTATTGACGGAAGAAGAAATGCACTTTGTGTTTGAAACTCTTTACTCGTATTTAACATTGTAATATATACTAAATAATGTAAAATCTTGTGTACCATAATGTTTTGTAGCATTTTACACCATATTATGTATATTAATTATTAAAAATAGCTTGTTTATTGATGAAATCTGTAACTTGCGATTTGTGCGAGTTAAATATCCCCTACTTTCTCACCCACAATTGTGGGGAAACATAAAATTGGTTGTAACGAAAATTGCATGTGTGTGCAGGAAGTTACATGACAAAATTGAAAATATTGTAATTAAGACTTAGTTTTAGGTGTGCAAAGTTTTTAAATATAGTTGAAAGCGTTTTTCAATAAAATATTCGATCCAAGTCAAAAGACCAGAGTTATATTATACCTACGAGAGAGAGACTTCAAGAGAACTACTACAGCGACCAGTGAAGCGGAGGAACAAGCAGCAGAAGAAGAGATAACTACAAGCCCTCCTCTACAACTACAAGACCTGTTAGTGGGGAAAAAGAAGAAGATTCCCAGCACTCCTGCTTCGGCCTACAAAGAGGGCTCACCTTTTGGCCTACAAAGAGGCTGAGCTTTCCCTCCGGCCTACAATGAGGCCGAACTCTTCTGCCTACAAAGATGCTGAGCTCTTCCGCCTGCAATGAGGCTGAGCTCTTCCGCCTACATAGAGGTCGAGCTCTTCCACCTACATAGAGGTCGAGCTCTTCCGCCTACATAGAGACCGAGCTATTCCGCCTGCAAAGAGGCTGAACTCTCCTCCTGCCTATAAAGAGGCAGACCACCTCCACCGGTCACTACAGAATTTGTCCCTCTTCTCTTGGACTATAGAATTGGTAACCCTGGAAGTTGAATACCACCCCTCTTCAAGAAAAAGTTCCTGGCCAGAAGATGTTCCTCTTTAGACAGTAACAGAAGTCCTTCAACTGCAGTGCCGCAAGCAGAAGACTCCCTCGTGCGGTGAGCACAAGCAGGGTCTCTCTTCTACGGTGCAGCCCAGAAGGAGGGTCTCTCCTATGGTATCGCAAACAGACGACCACCCGCTACAGACGTAAAAGAAAGAACACCTACTGAGGTAGATAAAGACTGACGGCGAACAACCAGCACCCACCAAGAGAAGGTGAGACCATCGCCGGAATCGAGGTTAAACCTCCTGTGTTTTCAAGACTTCCCGTTTCAATCTGGTTCAAGAGTCTTTGAAGCTACACCGTTCCCTGCCGGAAGAATTACTGGAAGACGAAGTACTTTCACGTGTTCTCCCAGCTCCCAACAGATAAGGGTTGGCATGATTGGGGACAACTGGGTTGTCCCCATTACTCCGCTGAAGACAGTAGTCATTACCATGTACGAAAAGGGCAAGACTGAATTATTCAACAATTTATGTCTAAACAAGCTTACAGTGGTAAACCTTCAATTCATCTGCAAGAAATTTCGTTATGGTATCAAATTGAAAATTGAGTAAACGTCATCCGAATGCAGCTTTTGAAGACTCTTCCAACCAACATTCACCAACTGTAGCTGCGAAACAGCATAGCCTTGAGAAAATTGGAGTCAGCTAATGATCTAGTTGTTTCGTTCCGCTCCTGTCATGGCAGTGTCCACAGCAACAACTACACAGGCAACTACTTCAGCCAGCAGCAGCAGCAGCCTTGCAACAAGCAAGCAACAACACATCATCAGCTGGGGACATCAGGACTTCGTTCATATAGCCAGAACCAAAGAACCCACGTCTGCAGAGCTCACACTTCGCTCAGCAGGCAAGAACATGCAAGCCATGGTGCAAGAAGTGGTCGGATAAATCGCGTTCAGGTGCAGCCTTCGTCTCGTCCCTCTTTTAGAGCTTCTGCTCCTGCCTCAACGAAAACTAGAAGAGCGAGCAAAGGCTGATCCCTTCTCAAGAACAAGGCATGTTCATTCGCGGATCATAGACCTCCGGCAGAACTCCCCACTCACACTCGGGTCAGAGGTCACACTGGGTAACTTTTAAACGGGACTTCATTTTATCTATAAATTTTTTTAGCTCACCGTGGTCAAAGGGACACTTACTCTTGTTTATCATCTCAAAGAATAAAGGATTAAACCACTTAGGGACATTATGTTCTGTACAGATAGTAATTTTAGTTAATGTATTATCCTTATGTATACAAATGAAGTCTCGATTAAAAAATTACTCATTTGTGACCTCTCTGACCCGAGTGTGAGTGAAATTACCAGGTCACTGATCCGCAATGGCTGTCTGCTGTTTGAGAAGGGGAGTATCTTTCAGAGAGAAAGTGGCGGTTCTCCTTTTAGCTCGTCGTGGGTGGTCAAGGGGTAACACTCTTGGTTTACCATCTAAAGGGTAAGGGTTCAAACCTTAGGGACATTATGTTCTGTACAGATAGTGATGCAAGTAATTCGTATCCTTATATATATATATATATATATAGTAATATATAACAACCATAACTTCAACATATATAACAACCTTAACCTTATAGCCAACCAATAATATATAGGATAATGATATGGAAATATATATATGTATATAAATCTGATGTAAACTATATATAATATATTAAACAGGTTTTTGGCCTTAGAAATTAGAAAATTAAAATGAAAAGTGAAACTGTTTATCAGGAGAAAATAATAATAATAATAATAATAATAATAATAATAATAATAATAATAATAATAATAATAATAATAATAATAATAATAATAATAATAATAATAATAATAATAATAATAATAATAATAATAATAATAATTAAAACGCAAAATGTGGAGATATTTTATTAAAGATTTCGCAAGCCATTTTCGAAAAGATTGGCTTCGTTTACTCTTTACTCGTTTTTGAAAGGAATCGTGTAAAGAGCTCTGAAAGAGTTGAATGCCGTTATGTGCTTGGCATCCACCTCGCCCAATTTCACTTGCTGAATTTAATAGACTTATGTAAACCAGCCCATACAGAGATATACTCGCATTTATTAAGTTCTGACTAAAAGGAGGCAACGCAATTTTGTTAAATTTAAAATTCTCATTTTAAATATATGAAGGAGACTGGGTATTAAAAATTCTTGGGGAAGTATAGTTTGCGTGAAGACACAATGATCATTCAAATTATTAAGCAATTCAAATTATATATATATATATATATATATATATATATATATATATATATATATATATATATATATATATATATATATATATATATATATATACTATATATATATATATATATATATATATATATATATATATATTTTTATATGTATATAACTATATATTCTTTCATATATATATATATATATATATATATATATATATATATAAATCTAGATTTATATATAATAACCTTGTAATATATTTATATTTAATAATCTTGTAAATATATTTAATGTTAAAATATGTATGTCAGTGATTATTTAGTTTCTAATTATGTAATAAAGGAATTAAAAAGAATAAGTTGCTTTTACTGCCTTAAACCTAATAATATATATATGCTATATATCTCTATATATACTTTCATGTTGATAAAATGATTTTCAATGGACAAGAAAATGTTCTGCCTTCCCAACTTTCAATGCATGAGCCGATTCTGATATATATATATATATATATATATATATATATATATATATCATATATATATCTGTATATTTATATATATATATATATATATCTATATAGCATGTATATACACTATATATATATATATAATCTTAATCAATTGATTCTTAATTTATTGATTCATTCGTTCCGTAGGATAGAATGGCGGTTAGTTGTTATTTGTTTAACAGCAAGCAAGTATAAATAATTAATTTTCTATTTCATTTACATTACAGTTGCATTTTTCAAAAACAAACTTTATTTTCTTTCCTCTACCTGTCTTCTTCATTTCGAAATCAAATTGTATATTTCTTTCTGTTTTGTATCTGTTTATCTTATATTTCTTTCTGTTTTGTATCTCTGTTTATCTTATATTTCTTTCTGTTTTGTATTATTCTTATTATTATTATTATTATTATTGTTGATATTTTATAAGCCTTATTAATATTATTATTATTATTATTATTATTATTATTATTATTATTATTATTATTAATATTATTATTATTATTATTATTATTATTATTATTATTATTATTATTATTATTATTATTATTATTATTATTATTATTTATTATTATTATTATTATTATTATTATTATTATTATTATTATTATTATTACTATTATTAAGGCTTTGATTTTAATTTATTTATATCGTTCTGTTTAATAATTTATAATAGAAATTCAAATTTCCACTCTACATTATTTAATCTTTGCACTAAAAATTGGTTTTTAATATTTACACCATCTTCACTTTATATATATATATATATATATATATATATATATATATATATATATATATATATATATATATATAAATATATATAACTATATATATATATATATATATATATATATATATATATATATTACTCTCATATATGGTTCAGAATTGAAAAATGAAATTTTCACATTCATGCACAATATGCAAGTAATTTCTATCCATAAAACTTATTCCTATTCTAAATTTCTTTTTCACAAATTTTTAAAACATATTTTATATATATATATATATATATATATATATATATATATATATATATATATATATATATATATATATATATATATATATATATATATATATATATATATATATATACTATATATATATATATATATATATATATATATATATATATATATATATAACAAAATAATGCTATAAATAAAAAAAGGTGAATATTTATCAACTATACATGCTCTGAAAATTTACTAATAAAAAGTTGTCAGATCTATTTATAATTTTGCTTGAACTGTGCCAAAATCCTCACTCTTAAAATATGACGAGTCAAATTTCATCCACCAAAGAATCTCAAAAATGGCTACCTCTAACCAGCAATTTCACCTTTGGAGTTGGTTAGTAGTTTAAGCTCTTTCTAGGTATTTTGGAAAATGTCAAAATCATGAAAACGGTAAGTACTTTAGAAAATCTTCCGGAATAAAACATTTACTGCTTTTTAAAGGCCACCTTCTAAAATTAGTTTGGTTTAAATTTGATAAGTTTTAGCAAATTGTGACTAAAAATCAATCATCCAAAAGAATAAAAATAAATAATCACTAATAATACCCCATCTAAGATCCCATGACTTGATTGACCTTTTATAGTAAATTCGCAAGCAGGGAATTTTAAGTTACGCTGAAATTTGGTTTGATAACGTGTCTAGGCCAGTTGAAACTATCTCAACCATTCTTAATATGATATTAAAAAAAGTGTAAACACCAACCCTAATATATATATATATATATATATATATATATATATATATATATATATATATAATAACCTTGTAATATATTTATATATATATATATATATATATATGTATTAATATATATATATATATATATATATATATATATATATATATATATAACTAACTCTATATATATATATTATCCCTACTTTTGGGCTAAGGATGGAGGCAATCAAATTCTACCGGAGCTAGAGGAAATCCGTAAGCAAGTGTGGAAGTGTGCAAGTCAAAGGTAGCTTGGGAAATAGACATTGAAGGTGTGCTCCAAAACTTACCAGCATAGTAATGTAAAATTGTCCATGGCGCTTAAGTTTCAGGTAAGAGTGTTGAACAGAGAAAAGATGAGACTGTGTTACAGGAGGTGTCGCAAGAACACTTCTCAATGTAGGAAGTGCGCGAATGGAAAGTTTAGAAGGGTAATGTTCGTTGCACTCGCTATAGTATAAAGAAATTGGCACAACAATTCGACGAGCAGAAAGAGACTGGAGAGAGAGAAAGTTAGTGAGAACAAGAAAGTTAATAAGGCAATAAACCGTAGACTCCACCTCATTTTTGGAGAGATGTGTGGGTGGAACTACCCCAGATGTGTGATGTATACTCCATACAAGGGAGAACGACACCTATATTAAGGGCAATCAACTGGAGTGAAGTGAATAAATTCCGAAGATACCTCAGAACTCTAAACGTCTTAGATGTTTGTTTAGAAAGAGAAGTAATGTGACCCTCCAATTAGGATCACGAGAAAAAGAAACACTAAAAATAATTAGGACAGGCAAAAGTATGAACTGTGTGTTTTCGAAGAAGGTATTGTAGCTGTGTGGAAAATCTTAGATGTTGAATAGTAAGATGAAGGAAATGAGTTTTTGAGGCATTGTAAATAATCATGTTCTCAATGCTTAATTGGAATTTCATGAGAGGTCAAAAGATAGTGACTCCAATGCCCATGCGTGAGCCACTTGATTTCCTGCATGCACATCTTTCAAATGAAATGAGTAGTGGGTAGGTGAAGAAATAATAGAATATAAAAAATAATAAAAAAAAAAGAGTCGGGAGTAGGATACAGCCCTAAGGATCACCACTTTTATGGATTTATAAGTGAACGGTGGCATCAACTACTGCTAAAGACAACAAATGAAATCATTGAGAGACTGGGTTGAAGGATATATACCGAAGGGGGAAGTCTAGAAATCAAAATTGAAGGCTTTAAATTTGTCTAGATCCACAACGAAAGATTTACTGATATACAGAAGGACTAAGGACCACGAATTAGATAGAACTAAAAGAAAAAATCCAGTAGAACGTTTCTTTCGAAAGCCATACTAGCGCTCAGAAATATGATTTGAATAATTGAATTTTTTCCAATTTTTCTTGTTAAGGATAGCATTCGAAAACTTTAGAAGGTTAACAGGATAAGGTGATAGCCTGAAGGTTAAGATAACCCCCTTTAATCGGAACAGGTTGAGATGAGCACACGTTTTTCATCAGGAAGGAGTTGGGGTCAGAAGTGGTGACAGACGAAATACTCTGCTAAGTGATACAATCAAGTTTTAGAACACGCGAGGAATATCGTCATAATCATAAGCCTTCTTAGTATTAAGCTCAGAGAGAGAGTGGAAATAAAGTCTTTAGGAGAATTTACAATGTTAGGTACGCATAAATGGGTTGGAGGAGATAGATCGTCTAAATTGGATTTAGAGGCAAAAGTTTGAGCTAACTATTCAACTTTAGAGGAATTTAAAACATCAGTTGTGCAATCGGAAGATGCTAGAGAAGTGAAAGAGGAGGAAACAATGTTAAAAAATTTTTTTTTTGAAAATGCAAGAAAGGAGGGGAGGGACAGGAACCGTAAATATTTTGGATTTGTAACTGTAAAGAATTTTTAATGTTACGGAGAATAGATTTTGCACGATTCAGAGATGAAATATAAATAACATAAGTTTCTGTAATTCGAAGACGGCGGCACTTCCTAAAGGCAGCGTTCCCTGTGGCGAATAGCACAAGAAAAAGCAGAGTTAAATCAAGGTTTGTTAGGTTTAGTTGTTGGAGAAGAATATGGAATCAGCGCCTCCTTACCAGAGAGAACCACCTCGATAATTCGCTCACCACATTCCGAGAGACCCCCCTCCCACAGATGCAGTAGTCATTCCATGGGAAATTAAAGAAATATGACTGCAAGTCCGACCAGTTAACTGCACCAAACTGCTAAAAACCTTTCCTCTCCGTAGTCGGGAGTCTTTTCTGTAGAAGATTTGAAGAGATAGTAGAAGATACAGAGATAAGAGGGTGATCGGAGGCAACCATAGAAGGAAAGAATTTAGCAGAATAAGAATCAAGAAAAGAAAAGGTTTAGATTGTTCCAGGGTGATTTGGTTTAAACTAACGACTAAAAAAAACATTTTTTTTAATAAAAAGGTACTCTGAATGAAAGCATATACTATAGTTAATGCATCCTAATTATATATTTATATGTTAAATAAATGGAAGAAAAACAAAAACTCAATTTTAAAAATTGATAACATCAAAATACGATAACAATAATCAAAAACTAATAATTTGTAATAATTTTTTTCTTTGAGTTAGAAAATTGCTATTAAGATGTTAAAGTAAATAAACATTTAACATTCTCAAGTTATATTTGAAAAAGGAATCCTTCAAACAGTTTATCTTCCCAAATTTTTTAGATATTACAAATTGACTGAAAACATTTATCACATACATCTTTCCATAATTTCAAACTGCTGATTTAAAAGACATTGTGTTAATAGTATGGAATTGTTTTTTTGTTCACATATATAAATATATATATATATATATATATATACATATATATATAGACAATATATATAAATATATATATATATATATATATATATATATATATATATATATATATATATATATATATATATATATATATATATATATATATGGCAGGGTAGCCCTACCCAATATTTTTTAGTCTTTTAATAAAATAATTTAAATGGTAAAGTAAAATAAATTATTAGAATTTTATATGAAAGTGTAAAAAAGAAACTGATTTATAAAATAAATTAAAAGAAAATCAACTACTTTAGTAATAACAATTATAATAATTAAATTCATTTGGAAATTTTCCTTCCTACTCTGTTCCTAAGAGTAAGCTGGAAAGCGGTGGCGCATCAGATCCTCATATTTCATATAAAATATAGGAAAAAGCCAAGCGTCATACCTTGCTGTTGAGCGAAAAAATAAGCAAATTTCGCGAGTATGAAACTTTCGCTCACCCAGTGAAATCGTACGAAATAATTTGAAAAAAAGATTTTGAATATCTCTCTCTCTCTCTCTCTCTCTCTCTCTCTCTCTCTCTCTCTCTCTCTCTCTCTCTCTCTCTCTCTCTCTCTCTCTCTCTCTCTCTCTCTCTCTCTCTCTCTCTATCTATCTATCTATCTCTCTCTCTATCTATCTATCTATCTATCTATCTATCTATCTATCTATCTATCTATCTATCTATATCTATCTATCTATCTATCTATTTATCTATCTATATATCTAACTATCTATCTATCTATCTATCAATGTACGATATTTTCACTTATGATGGCAGAGTGAAAATAAATGTTTACCATTTATTTGCTGTGTTAAGTTTTGGAATAGAGGCAGTGAAGGTGTTGTGTTTTATTGAATTTTAATTATATGTAACATTTTTATTAATTAAGTGTTGTTTACCTTTATATAATTAAAATAATTATTTAAAAATTCTGGTTAGGCCTATGTCAGGCTTTGAGTCAAATCTTATGCATATAATACACATAAATAAGCATAGCTTTATTCAAAAGCAGGCCCGTAGCCAGGAATTTTTTTCGGGGGGGGCTGCGACTTTCGCAAAGTGTTTACATTTCAAATGAGTTTAAATTATATATATATATTATATTATATATATATATATATATATATAGTTATATATATATATATATATATATATAGGTGAGTATATAAAGAAAGATATGTTATATATATATATATATGAGTATATATATATATATATATATATATATATATATATATATATATATATATATATATATATATATATAATTCCTTTTCATTTTTCCTTACCATCCTTTTATAAGGTCAATTTCAGTTTCCTTGCTTATTGACCGGGGTGTTATTCTGACCAAAATCATTGCTGACTTCTGTGCTGAGATCTCGATGATTTGACAGTAAAGCAAGAACTGCAATGCGATCCTCTCCAACACTATTCCGTAAATACTTTTTCAGACGCCTCTTAATGTCGAAAAAGGTTCTTTCTATTGTTGCGGTGCGGTGTATACAGGCAATACTGCTGTTATTTTAGAGACTAGTAATGTAAGGGAAACCCTCCTCTTTGCGTCTATCTCTATCAACCATTACTGCCAGAGACGCTACTCTCCTTAGTATCCTAGTGAGGGTCTGAAGGTCGTCTTTATAAAAAGAGGATGCTTTTCAATATGCTTATAAGATACGTTGCACTCTGGTAAAATATACTGAAGTGAAATGATAGGTTTCATGCGAGAGAAATCGATCAGTCAACGAAAAAATCATGTCATCAATAAACGGAATAAAAACCGAGATGCGGTAATATGATTCGGGATCTGATGTAGCAAACGTCGAACTGATACGAACCCCGGTGCCTAATTCAATGTTATCAACATCTTCCAAGCCTGCTTCCATTACATTTTTAGCTTTGTGTGAATATGTTTTTAAACTCTGTGTCTGCATTTTGTCTAATCTTTTCGAGAAGTTGAATAATGTCTTTCACTAAGTTTATTGCACTGACAATGTCCAAATGGCCACTTGTAACTGTTTTGACAAGGTGTAGGTTATTTCCAAGAAATTTACTTAAAACGAATAATGTTATTATTATAAAATTCAAATTACTGATTGAATTTAACACCCAGTTTCTTTGATAATTCACCAGGCCATTCTTTTTATTTCTTCCAATGACGCAGTATTGGCTCAAGAGTCTCTTTAAAAGGGAAACTGCTTCATGCCGTTCACACCATCTGGTCTCTCACATCTTTTGATACCTTTGTTATTTTGGTTACTAGAAAACTCTTTTATTTTATCTTCCAGAAGTTTTGTGCGCTTCGGACTCGATCGAATAAAGGTGCATATTTCAGAGATGAATCCCAAGACGTTTCTGGAATTGCCTGAATTTTAGAAGAGTCTGAGAGACATAGATTTAAACAATGTGCTACTACAATGTGCGGTATAGAGCTTTAGGATGCTCATTCCGAATAACAGATTGTACTCCTCGGAATTCGCCCCTCTCATGGAAGAGGCCCCATCATATCCTTGGCCTCTATTTTTCGAGTTTTAAACAAAGATAATGAGTCTCTCCAAAATTACATTTGCCAATGTTTTCTCTCTGATATCATAAAACCGTAAATAATGATAAAACCTCTTCTTTAAAGTAAAGGAGTGCCACCTCCATCACCACCACCGCTCACCTTACACAAAGTGAAAATCCGTTCTGTTTAAATATCCGTTGTTTCATCAGCTAATGTTGAGGAAAATTTGCTTTTATTAACTTCGTCCACTATTTTCCTTTGTATAAGCTGACTAAATGACTGTATGATTTCATTCTGTAACATCGAACTCGTATACATTGAATTTTTGAACGATAGAAGTTGGTTCTTCAAAACTTGGTCACCTCCATTTGCTCGAAAACCTAAGAAGGCTTTAAAATTTCAGTCATTTTCAGCTGGAGTTGGTAATTCAATACGTCCAGAATCACTTGAGCCCCTTCCTTAATGCAACACCTTGCTGGCCACATAAACGTATATAGTTTCAATTATTTGTACAAGTTTTTCTCTATTTTCCTTCACATTTTTCTCTTATTTTGAGTGTCCAGTTGTTTGTCTATGCTTTCGATTTTTTCTGAATAAGAGCTTCAATATTATCTTATATATATATATATATATATATATATATATATATATATAGTATATGTATATATATATATATATATATATATATATATATATATATATATATATATATATATATATATGAGTATATATATATATATATATATATATATATATATATATATAGTGAGTAAGAAGAGCATATATATATATATATATTA
>JABUQX010098687.1:27500-32500 GCA_015478945.1 Trachelipus rathkii
TATATATATATATATATATATAATATATATATATATATATAATATATATAAATAATATATATATATTATATATAAAATATATATTATATATATATATATATTTATATATTCTAGCTGGCAAAGGTTAAAGGCGTACCAAATTGCACCAGAGTTTTAGAAAAATGAGAAACCAGAGTCAAATTAGTGGCCGACAAGCTTCGATACTTGCGTTTGAAATTGTATAAATTTTGGAAGTTTGAAAATATATAAGAGGGAATGTTTTGCATGACTTTAGCAGTGGAGTATAAAAGTAAGAATTGAGCATAGCGTAAGTCTGGTCAGAGAGTCGAACGGAGAAAGGGTAAAGACTGTCTGAAAGACAAACGCAACGAAATCTCATCAAAGTAAGGAGATATATGATTGGAAATTTTCAAAAAGAGCAATGCCGCATGTATAATAGCAAAAGTATAAGGACGGGTGATACAACAGTTCGATTGGTAGAAAGACTGAAGAGAGTTAATGAGAGTATGAGGTTAACAAGTCGACAAGACCTAGGCTACATTTTATCAAGGAAAGAAGTATGTCTTAAACCAATCCAGATGCGTGATAGCCACTCCATACAAGAGCGAACAACGCCACTATTTGGAGAAAACAATTGGAGGTGAGAAGAAAGTTTAGAAGGAGCCTTCAGACAACCAACTTCTAAGAAGCTTCTAGAAAGAAGATAATTGATGCAATCATCTAAGAGAGAGAGAGAGAGAGAGCGAGAGAGAGAGGAGAGAGAGAGAGAGAGAGAGAGGAGAGAAGAGAGAGAGAGAGAGAGAGAAATACCAGGAATGTTAAGAGCATGAAAAGGTAGAGTTTGTCTTTTTCAATAGAATATTATAGTTGTGCGAAGATTTATATCAATTCCAGATAGATGAAGAAACTTAAGTTTATTGAAACAATTGGAAACAACATATTTTTCTTTAAAACCCAACTAGAGGTACAAGAAAAGACCCGAGGTTCGTGACTCCAAGGCCACCCTCGCTTAGCATCACATATTTATTGCGTGAGTGGGTTCAATCTTTTAAATTGGAAGGAGTAAATGAAAAGTGGAACTAATCTGACCTAAGTAATGGATAGGGAGCAAAGTAGCGATTTGAGGATAGATACAGAATTTCTGAGGAACATTACTATAGATATAATGATAAATGATGGCTTCTCTAAACAGCAGCCATAGAATGACTTGAAACGAAAATCAAAAGGTGATAGAGTGAAGACAGATTTACCGAAAGAAGGAATTTTTAAAAATTATATTTTTTATCCAGAAGCCATCAAAAGTCTTGATATGCTCTAACGCCATCAAACAAAAGAATTTATTGAAATGTCAAAAAACAGAGGAGCATAAGTGAGAGAGGAGGGAAAATCAGCTGTGGGAGCGTTTCCTTACAAAAGTCATGCTAACATTCCACAGATGAGAATTAAGAAGATTTAAGATGTTTTCAAATTTTCCCGTTAAGGATCGATTTGAAAAATTTTTGGAAAGAAAAAGAGGTTAAAGGGTTAAAGTGAAGGTTCAGCTAGGGTCGCCCTTCTTCCAGCAAAAAGATGAATGATTGTAGGATTCAGCAAGGAGGGAAAGATTGAAATTGATAGGCAGTGAGGAAATAGTTACTTACTATATTTCAGAAGTCCAAAGTTTGAGAACCATCCGCCATCTTAAAGTTAACTCAGAGAAGAGAAAGCAGAGTAACATTTTTACGAGTTAAAGGGAGGCAGAGAGTAAGGAATTAGCTCTAGAAATCATCTAGAGTGGAATTAGTAGGAAGCTTTGAAGAGATCAGTTCCAAACTTTAGCTGAAGTTAAGACAGCAATATTACGCGTCAGAGAAACAATAGACGCAAAGAGGAAAACAACAAAGTTAGCGCTGATATTTTAAAATTACAAAACATCAGAAGAGTTTTAGGGTAAGAAGAAATTTTTAGAAAATAATTCATTTTCTAGAAGAATAAGTTTTTAGGATCTCGAAGAATTGATTTTGCATGATTCAGAAGATGAACATATAGATTTTAAGAACAATGTTAATTTCTGATAAAAATTTTTTATTAGTTTTTAGTTTCAAGACATAGGAATGGAATGTTAGGAAATCCATTATATATATATATAATATATATAATATATATATATAGTATATATATATATATATATATATATATATATATATAATATTATATATATATATTATATATATATATATATATATATATATATATATATATATATATATATATATATATATATATATAGGGCAGGACTTGCTAAATTGGTGGCTTCTTTTGAGAGCAAGGCCCTATATAAGAAAATGATGGTGGTTTAAAAATCCATATTTTAAATGATGTATTTATTCAACATAAACAGGTAATAAAAGTTCCCGACAGTTGAGATACTCTTTTCCTTTATAAGTAGAATGAGCAGTCACGGCCTTTCTTTTAATTTAAGTCCTTTGTCGAATTCTTCTTTTCGGAATTCTTGACGATTGCGATTTGGAGTGGCGGCCTTTTCTTGAATTTTGACTCCCTTGCCGAAAGCTGCGATTTTTTGTAACTTGAAGTTTGGAGGAGGGAGTTTAGGAGAGAGTATCTTTAAGTGAGTTTTCTATTTCTTCTGATTAATTTTTTTTCTAACTCAATATCTTAACGAGATCGGGCTTAATATACAATATTCGTCGAACTTATGTAAAAATTTTGCTTACGCAAATTTTACATAAGTTCGAACATAAATATAAATTTCAAATTTCTATGAATAGTTACAATTGAGGGGCTATATTATATATATATATATATATATATATATTATATATATATATATATTATATATATATATATATAATTATAGTATTATATATATACTTCGGTGTGTATATTATATTAAAAAGCACACTAAATATTTCAAAATACTCTTAAATATGTTTTTTTTAGAAAGTATCAAACTATTCCAAGACCTTAACTAGAATACGTTCATATAAATTTATTTGCTAAAAATTTATAACAAATTAATGTAAATTACTACGCAAAACTTCTTAAATATTGCCTTTCAAAGCTAAAACAAATAAATAAACCAAAAACCATGGGTTTATATTGTTTTTTTTTAAAGACATTGTTTTTTTTTCCTAATCATGATTTTAATCCATCCGGCTTCATTTTGAAAATCTGAAATATGTTTATCATTAATACGCATCCTCAGAAGATGCATTAGAAAATCTTTAAAGAATTTATCATTTTAATGTATAGGAAAAAAAGGGTATAGCTTTCACCTTATCAACAAAAGGTAAATAACTTTAGGAATTAGTATCATTCTCAACTTTTCAGTTTACAGCAAAAAAGGAACTCTGTGATGAAAAGTCTGCTGGAGCAAGGAACGATTATCTACTTACGTTAGCGAGTACTAACGCTCATCAGAAAAGATATTATGAAGTGGATTTTGAAAGAATTTTAAGGGTTCGTTTATTTTTTTCAATTTTTTATTTAAATGATAATATTTATTATTAAAATATGAAGTGTTAAACAAGGCAAGATCGAGTTAATTACTCATAAATTATCTGTGAAGGAATTGAAAAATTTCATCATGCTCACTGGCAAAACTAAGTGTGCTGAGTTCCTCCCGTAAAACAAATGCGGTGCCCCCCTTTAATCCTTGATATAGGTCTATATGTTACTCTAATGGTCGCCCCCCCCTCCCGCTCACACTGAGGTCTGCTTGACCGTTGTTTTGAAACTGATATTGAAAAAAGTTTCGTACCCAATATTTACATAGCATATCCTATCTTTTTGAAGCTTCCAAATCAAGTAAATCATCAATTTTTTAAAATAGATTAAAAAAAAGCAACAAAAAACGGATTGCAAATAAACCTAAATATCTTAACTTTACTTGCTTTAATCGTTTTTTTGGTTTATGCAAAAGTTATTTACTATGTTATAAAAAGATTTTTATCACACCTTTAAAAAAGATATGAATTACAATATTTAAAAGTAACTAATAATTTCACAAAACATTTTAATTACGACCGTAAGAATAATATATTATATATATATATATATATATATATATATATATATATATATATATATATAATATATATATATAATATATATATATATATATATAAATATATATATATATATATATTATATATATATAGAAACGTAAGTAAATGAATATTTTTTTTGAAGATAATTACGACAGCTCACGGGCAGTGCCCTTAATTAAGGGAGGTGTACTCAATTAAACGTCTGGCAAGACTAAGTCAAGCCAAGGGAAAATAACTCACATTTCTCCCCCCCCGAAACCAGTTTGCGAACCCTGGGACCGCTCGTTTGTTTGGTGAGTGCTCTACCAGTGAGCTACCGGGCGCTTTTCTATATATAAATATATATATATAGTTATATATTATATATATATAATATTTATATCTACATTGACATATATTTTATTTATTATATATTATTATATATTATATATATATACATACATACATACATACATACATACAAACATACATACATACATACTACATACATACATACATACATACATACATACATACATAACATACATCAGATATATATATAATATATATATATATTACATATATATTATATATATATATATAATATATATTATAATATATATATAATATATATATATTTAATATATATAGTATATATATAAAACATCAGCAACAATATTAAACCATTGCCGATTCTTGGAAGCCTTCCCTACCTCGTCAGACTCGTCGTGCTACTTACATTCCTTCCGAACTTGATTCCTGTTCACACGTTCTGGTTCGTCACGACTCACATCGCGGTCCACTTCAGGCCCGATACGACGGTCCCTTCCGTGTGTTGCAACGTCATCGCAAGTTTTTCTCCCTTCAGAAAGGATCCAAAGTGGAGAACATTTCGATTGATAGGATCAATCTAGCCTTCCTGGATGCTGATCCCGCTTCTTCAATTGACCTGGTCCCACCACCTACACCCTT
>JABUQX010098688.1:0-22500 GCA_015478945.1 Trachelipus rathkii
AAGATATAAATAAGCCTTCATTTTCATTTTCATTTTCAACAACCCATCTACCTTTATCTGTCTCTTTATATCTTTCTTTCTCTTTTTACTTTCGTCCTTTCTATCTCTTTCAATCACACACTCACGCCTCTTTTCAAATTTTCTTCATTTTATACTCCCTCTAAGCTATACATATCCTCTGCCTAAGGCCCAAGCCAATAACGAGATTATTCAGTTTAGTAAAAGACACCTTCCATCCTCCAAAGATCGATGGCTGTGACACAACCTTCAATTTTTCATTCATACTTGTTTTCTCTACATTTTTTATAGATTTTAGTTTTGAGAAGGATCCACTTTAAATATGAAATATCAAAGAAGTATTATCAATGGATATAGGTGAATGTAAGCCAAACCAAAGTAAACTATAATAAATCAAATATATTTAATCGCTAATGTTTTATATTATATTATATATCTTTTGTTAGTGCAAGATAAGTATAATAATTGATTTTTTTAACATATTTTGAATATGTTGCGTAGCAAATTATTTGATTCTAAGTTATGTGATCCTTATTATTATTATTATTATTTATTAATTATTTATTTATATTATTATATTTATATTATTATTATTATTATTATTACTTGTTATTGTATTATTGTTTATTTTAATTATTATTGATAATATTATATTATTATTAATATATTTAATATATATATATTATATTTAATTTATAATTATTATTATATGTATTATTTAAAATTATTTAATTATTTTTAATTAATTTAATATTATTTAAATATTTAATTATTATATTATAATATATATATTTTTATGTATTCTCTTTATTATTTATATTATTTTATATTATTTATATTCTACTAATATTTTATATTTAATTATATTATATTTATATATTAATTATATTAGTATTTATATATATATTACTATTATTATTATAATTATTATTATATAAATTTGTAATTAAATTTTAATTTATTATAATTATTATTATATATATTTTAATTATGTATCTATTTATTATTTAAATTATTAATAATATATATTATATATATAATATTATTTAATTATATAATATTATATGATTAATCGCGACGTCTCTCGTATGATAAGACTCGTGGTGTTAGGTTATTCTAACTCTCCCGAGTATAGGACATCAAATAGTGTAACTTTTATCACATACTGTAAAATATCGATTTTTAAAAATTTTTTATCAATTGCATAGGTGAATAAAATAGAGCGTTTTTATTTTTAAAAAATATTTGATGGATTCAACAGATAAATTAATTACAATACAGTGTATAAATATTTTATGGACTAGTTAATTGTAAATTTTTTATATTAAGTATTATACATTGTTTTAAATGAATAAAGTTAGGATAGAAATGGAAATAAAATATATACATGTATAAACTTTTTCTTTGGAGAATATAATTTTTTTATATATATTAAATATGTGAAAATGTACATAAAATTGTATATAAATATTTTTAAATAGTTTATATACTAATTGCAACCAAATAGTTTCTTTCAATGTGTAAATGAAGTTGAAGGTGAAGTTAGGAGGAGGTGGTTTCGTAAAAAGCATAGGTGACTGTTTTGTGAAGATAAATAGTCGTTTATATATATTATGGATAATTGACTCACTATTTATTGAAGCTTATTAGTGCATGTATTTAAGAATTAATTTTATTTTTCTAGTATTTTTTGCATTTAATTTTATTTTATATATATTTTTTACTAAATCGGCGGTGATAATAGTGCAAGAACGCGTTTTATTGATGAGTCGATGTGTATATTTAATATATATTATATATAAGTATATATATTTATATATTATATTAATTATATATATAATATATTTTATATATTTTAAATTAGATATTATTTATTATAATATATATAATTAATATTTAATATTTATATATATGAAAAATATATATATATATATATCTTATATATTAATAATATAGTATATTTTATAATATATATAATATATATATATTAATCAGCGCAAATTTTAATTTAGATAGACACGCGAAAACAGCAAATTATTTTAGATAGCAGGCCAAATTTGCGCTTTTTTGCGCTCCGTTAAAGAAAATGTTGATGAGCGCAAATGCGAAAAGCGCACGCATTGTTTTGAAATTTCGCGCAATACGCACAAAGGGCGACATTGATTTAACCTAAAGCGCAAATTTGCGCTTTTGCGCTTGCGCTTTAAAGCTTATAGCCGCACTCTGATATATATAATATATATATATAGTATATATAGAGTATATTATATATATTATATATATTATTATATATATTATATATATATATAAATTATATGAGGTGTAGCGGAAATAGTGATTTTCACTATCTGCGATGCGGATGGCGGATGCGGATGCGGGATGCGGATGTTCCAAAGGCACTATCCGCGGATTTGGCGGATCGCGGTAGTTAGTTTTTTAGGTTTTTTGCGACAGGGAAACTGATCCAATATATATATATATATATTAGTATATATAAGTATATTATATTATTTATATAATATATATATATATAGTATATATATATATATATATATAATATATATATATATAGTATATTATATCCGTGTTTACCTAGAGGTGCAGGACACTTTGGACCCAACCCTTTTGCCCCACAAACTCTTTCCAAGCCTCCCCAATTTTGAGAAAAAGGTTTATTTATATAGATTTAAATGCTTGAATTAATAATTCTCAATTATGGTTCAAAAACAAAAGCTTCTGAGCCCTTTCAGGGGGAGAGTTTCTTATCTTTTTCGTCGTAAATGGAGTTCTGCACCACTGAAAGATGCTTACTTAGCTACACTTGTTGAAGGACATGCAAGAATTCCCTGACGATTCTGCAAGATGCTGGAAAAACATTTACATTATCATTCCAGCAAGAACAGTGGATCTTTTATTGTTCAAGCTTTTTTTTCTCTTTTGATATTCGTATTCGATCATGATAGAGTGTCTTTTGAGCACCTCTGAACAAGAACTCCTGTCAATCGCGGCTGCTGAAGCAAAAGAAGCGTTCATCGTTCGGCAATGATCCTCAACAGATGATAATTGCGTGTCTGTTTGTGTAATCTTTTGCTTTTATATTGGCTGGTGATATTTTGTCCTTTAGTAGCATTTTATCACATAGGGCCATCTAAATTAAATTTTAACCCTCTGTAAAACACCTGGTTCAAGAAATTATGTTTTCTATATCTAGGATTTAGAAAGTTGCTATTGTAAATACGTATCGTTTTGAAAAAGTTTGAAATCTATTTCCTATCTTCAGCATGAGTGCTTTTGTCATCCTTGAAAGTCTTGCTTTAATCTATAATATAATAATTATATAATATGATATATATATATATATATATATTATATATATAGTATATATTATTAATATAGTATATATATAGTATAATATATATATATATTTAATATATATTATGTATATATATATATATATATACTATATATATCATTATAATATATATATATAATTATATATGTATATATATTATATATATTATATATAATAATATATATATTTATATAGATATATATATATAATACATACATTATTATATATTTTATATATTATATATATTATATTATATAATATAATATATATATATATCTATATATATATTATATATATTTACAGTTATCACACCGTCACGCGCAATAGCCTATTTAGGAGGGGGTGGTTTCACTCAATCAAAATTTCCAATACTCCGCAATTCGCAGTGAGCACAGCGCGGGCTTTTAAAGTGAGGGAGTTTATTGAGTAGAAAACAAGAAGATTGGAAGGAGAATTCACACAGAACAGAGGTGGCGGAAAGAAGGAGGCACCGCAGCGAACTAGTCTGGAGTTGCTAACATCAACACAAAACTCATGGTGCTGACACGCAGCACCCTTGGTGCTGCGAGGGCGTCCTAAGGAGGGCGGGCACGCGAGTGGAGAAGCTCCCGAAGGCACCTGCGCTACGGTACTATAGAAAGAGATAAAGCACAACATCGCGCCGCAAATATCAAGGGTCAAGTGAACTAGAAGTACAGGACGTTTATAAGTCCTTTTAGCCTTTGACTCGACCTATCCAAAAGACGGGTGAAACCTGAGCCCCCAGATATGAGAGCAGTATCCATACAAGGGCGGATGAGAACCCTTGGTTAACTGGATATTGGTGAGAGGAAAAAAAGTCTCGCGTCTAAACAGAACTCCCAGTTTCTTTGAAGGCCGCCTAGCAACCATTGTGATGTGAGATTTTCCAAGACATTTTTTGTTTATGTTAAGGCCAAGGAATTTTATATTGTCAACAGGAGAGAGAGAGAACGTCAGAAAGAATAGGAAGTTAGAAGGTGTTTAGGAGAGGGAGATTTGTCGAAGTTGGGTTTTTAAAAGATTGAATTTCACAAAGACGACCCCACCCCGGAATTCTATCCAGATCAGGAGAATAGAATCGAAAGATTAAGACGAGAGCAATTCTAGAAGTAAAGAGGGAGCAGAATGAAATGAGTTGAAGAATGAAGGGTGAGTCATCGGCATATATATGAGTGGATTAGAGTTAGATGTGCAGACGAAGAGATCATTAATGAAAAGCAGGAATAAGTAGGAGATAAGACGAACCTGAGGAAACACTATTGACAAGAAAGGAAGAAGAAGTCGCCCATCAACAACAGCGATTATTGAGCGATTTGAAAGAAAGCTAGACATAAGTAAGGAAAGGGAAGGGAAATCCAAAGGAGGGGAGCTTGGAGAGCAGCGACGCGTTGCATACCCGGTCAAATGCTTTGGATAATGTTCAAAGCGCCACTAAGCACGTCTCCCCGTAATTTACTGAGGGTGGGAAACCATAATCTGTTAGATAGGAAAGTATATCACAGTAGACCTCGAGCCGAAAGCGATACTGGCGATCGGAAAGAAGGGAATGAGATTTCAGATGGTCTAAGAAATTGAGTTGAGAAAACATTCAAGATCTTAGAAATGAATTAAATATCGAGCTACAAAAAGATGTTTAGAAGGATCAGAGCGGCTTAACTTTTTTCCGGATAAGTAGAGCTATGCGCGCTGTCATAACTGAGGGAAAGTGCTAGTATGAGGCATAGAGAATATAGTTGAACGAGAGGAGGGATCAGCACGGAAGCACTCTCTCAAAACTCGGGAGGAATGCAATCCGGCCACCCGACTTCCTAACGTTAATAGATTTTGTAGGAGCCCATGCACCCCGATAAATGTAATTCAGGCAAAGGCCAATAGGAGCACCTACTGTATAAACTGTAATATATATTTTAATATATATTATAATATATATTATATAATTATATATATATATATATTATATATATATATATATTATATATAATATAGTATAATATGATATTAATTATAATAATATTAATATATATATATATATAATATATATATATATACTTATAATACTATATAATATAAGTATATAATATATACGGTAGTGCACACACGTATTCTCATAATTCATAATAATCTATCCGCTAATCCGCAAAAAAATAATGCAGTCATGCGGTTGCGGATGCGGATAAGGGAAAAATGATGCGGATATCCGAATATGCGGATGCGGTTATCCGGTTTCCGATACACCTGCTAATAATATATATATATACTATTATATATATGATATATATATTATATATATATACTATTATTATATATATATATAATACTATATATATTATATATATATATATAGTTTATATATAATATATATATATATAATATATATATATATTATATATATATATATATATATATATATATATATAATATATTTATATTATATATATATATATACGTATATATAATATATTTATATATATATATTATAATATATACTATATATATTTATATTGTATATTGTATATTATATAGTATATATATATATATATATATATATATATAATATAAATATATTAACAACATTACATACATATTTATATCAATATTATTATATAAACAATCTCGGACATATATATATATAAGTACTATATATATATATAATATATATATATATAATATTATAATAATATATATATATAGTATATAGATATATATATTATATATATAAGTATATATATATTTCCGCAGAAGAAATGATTGTAATTAATGAAGAAAGAACTTTAAAGAGGGTTTTCCTTTTAAAGATAGTTGGTTTTTTAGAGTATTTTTGATAAAAAAAAAAACTTTAGCAACTATTATTAGATATTATTCGAAAATTATGAAGTAGCGAACAGCAAAGTTAGCATATTATTATACAAAGATATTTTAAATGGGAAAAGGTCCTCTTATAGCATGAGCTGATGTTTCTTATCCTCTTCTGTTACAAAACCATTAAAGCAGTTTCGCTAACTAATCTCTATTTTGGAGCAAACCCAGCAATCTGTACATATCAATGGGATTTTAAAGCTCCTATTAATATTATTAAATTAATTATTAGTTGATTATTAATTATTATTATTATTATTATTATTATTATTATTTTATTATTAATTATTATTATTATTCTTATTTTATATTATTATTATTTTTATTATTTATTTTTATTATTATTTTATTAATTATTTTCTATTATTAATCAATTTTTTATTAATTTTAATTATATTATTTTATTATTTATTATTAATCTCTTATTATTACTATTTATTATTATTGTTATTTAATTATTAATTCTTATTTATTATTAATTATTATTATTAATTTCTTTTTATAATTACCTATATCAGAATATGAAACTTGATTATCTACTTCAAAATTGATTTTTTTTTATTTTTAATTTTTGAATAAATCACTTTATAAATGATTTACTTTTAAATTTGTAAGGTTTTAGTTAGGATTCTTTTTCCCCCACCCCCTATTTTTTCTGACCATATCAAGGTATGGGTGGGTAAAGAACTAAAATCAACTATCAGTTTACAGAGATGAGCTTAGTATTGATGCTTCGCTGTTTAGAAATGTGAATGGTTCGCTCTATTAGTATTATTTCATTCATGAGTGTAGGGCCTCTTCTAAATTTTATCACGCTGTCTTGCTCACGTTGCTGAGTCTTCTTCAGGCTAGGAATGGTAGCCTAGGCCACTTAATGATAAAGGTTTATAGAAAAAAATATAAAACTTTTTAGTTATTTTTTATTATTATTTTCTTTTTTATTCAGCGGCCACTGATGAAATTGATTTTTTTTAGTTTTTTATTTTGCAAAATTTTTGGCAGAACCGAATACATCCTAGTTCCAAGGGATATTTTTGTGGTTCTGAGCTTTGCCCCTATTGCTATATCGTTGAAGACAGTACGGGCTGCCTCTAGTCGTCAATAAATCATAACAATGGATCTTTGACGTCATGGCAAATTCCTAGTTACTATTAGGGTGCATTCATATTAAGCTCATGGTGCATTTTATCTTTTTTTTAAATTTAATGTTAAATTTTTTTATTTATATTATTCAAAGAAGTATTTAAAATCAAATTTCCAAATTTGTTTTGAGTGAATAAAAACGAATGACATAGAGAAAAGATAATATATATATATATAATATATATTATATATATTATAGAGGGATAAAATAAGTATATGTATATATATTTATACGTATATATTATATATATTAGTACTATAATAATATATTAATATATATTATATATAATTATATACTTATAGTATATATTATAATATATATAATATATATATAAAATAAATCAAATTAAATAATATACATTGTATAAAGTACATAATATAGATCAGATTTATACAATGTATATTTTTTAAACTCCTGGGAGGAGGCAAAATTTAATTCTAATGAATTTAATTTTTAAAGTATGCAAAGTAAATGTTGAGATCGAAACGTACTGTACAAAGATACAAAACGGAGATGTGCAGCTGGAAGCCAATACGAATCGATGCCTTTTTAAGTAGGGGATACTAAAGTTCCCTTGATGCTATGAGCTTTTTTATGTAGCTCTCTACAATGAACTGCAGCTTTCCTCTTTACTCTACTGTGCAGAGTCATATTATTAATATCATTAAATTTAGTGTGGAAATTGTTTCTGGTAGATTTTTATGAAATTTTTTGGTAATAATTTTTTAAATTAGTATATAATATTCTGATATGTGTCGGGCTATAATTTCTTGGTTTATTTTTTTTATTTTTACAGAAAACGATTTTTTTTTTTTTTTCTTATAAACTGTAAATTGTTTATATATTGTACTGTTCAAACAGGTAAAAATATGGGTTTAAACAATAGGTTATTTATAGCTTACATACATCACTCTCCAGTGAAGTTGTTTTTTTATTTTATGTTTGTCTTGTGATTAGTAAGGCAAGATATTGGTAGCAGTTTTGCTAAGAATTTCACATGGAGTAGAGTCATTCGAGCCGATTTTAACTTTTTTGTAATCCGACTCGATTATGCTTATAAAGTAAAAGATCCAAGTCCTGATGGACCTAATCTGTTACCAACAGAAATTACATGAGAAAACGGAAACAAATGACGAAAGAAACAACATCGAAAGAACGTACAAATATCTTTCAGCAATATTCCGGTGTTTAATTGCAAAAATGGAGATATTTGGAGTCACGCTCAGTGTTTCTGTATATTGACTTAAATGTTACTGGCCTTTTTCTACATCTTATTAAGCTTTCCTTTACTAGCAAAGAAAACTCATCATACTCTAATAGATATTTTTTTTTCTATACTCCACAACTTTACATTAATATTTTATTTATTTGTTTGACAAATTGAACTTCACTTTCTAGATCACTATCAAAACCCGGGTCGGTGGAAAAAGTCTAGAACTTTTTTAATGTTATGGAGTGGTTTAATAATTGTCTTACCAATCTTTTGCCCAATTAAGAAATCTTTAATAAGTTTGCAATGAGCTTATGTATACTGCTGCTTCATAACTAACATATAGTTTGTGGAACGCAGATGTCAACACATTGATAGATTGAAAAGCGAATAAAGTACTTATTTATCTACGATTTTACAGTAGAATAAGGTTACAGCTCTAGTATTATGTTGCAAGTTTATAATCTGCTTCTCACAACTTATTTTCATTTTTATATTAAATGGCCCAATATGGTCAAGAAATATTTCTCTAAGTGGAATTTGAGATGGATTTAATCTATAATAGACTATCTTTGTAATGGCTTTGATTAATTTTTATGGTTCTGTATCTCATTTCATTTTAATGCAGTTTTTAAATGTTTTTCTTAACTACTGAGTATGCTGTTGGAATATAAACTCCTTTCTTAGTATAGCTAGAAGTTTATATACATATTATTACATTGATACATTTTTAATTGTAATGGTTGTTATTATTATAGCATTCATTAATGTCATTTTATACGCAACAAACTTGTCAACCTAATTGTCATCCTTTGCTATGACATTTATATTTATCTAACCTATATGCGTTTTTATCAAGAAAGAGATTAAGTTGTGTGACCAAATTAGTTTTTCTTTGTTCTTGTTTTTGGGTTTTTTAAATATTGATAGTTTCTAAAAAAATTCTTGCTGATATTGCCTAAAAATGACATTACAGCTTTCTTTATATGAGCATATTGCATTTGAATCACAATTGGAAAACAAATTGGAGTTTTTCTCAATGTACTTTAAGTTTAAATATATAGAATAAAATTTTAAACATAGTGTGAAACCTTATATAGTTTATCCAAGGAAGAAAACTTATCTTTAAATAAGGGTACAAAAGAAAAAGTTTGAATATTATAAATATTTTTGTTCCTATATTGTTTATTATTATTTAGGGATTTGGAACAGTGACTTTTTAACCTTTCATTATTGTTATTTAATATAGGCCATTTAAATAAACTGAATTTTTTAATAAAACTTTGAATGAAACACAGCGAGTAATGTAATCACTAGGATTCTGAGATCCTTCACAATGGTGAAAAGTAATTAATTGATCACTGCAGTTTTCAATAAAATTCAGCTGATTATTTATAATGGTCCTTTCTTTTCTTTCTATTTTGTTTAACTTTTCTACTTTATTTATAATCCAATTCAATATTACCACTGAATCAGTATATAAACGTATTCACTTATTTTTAAATGTGTGAAAGTATTAGTTAAATTGTCAAGCATTTCTATTAGACACTGAACTCCAAATTTTACAGCAAATAGCTCTAGAACTGGAATTTGCTTGCTGTTTGTTATTTTTATTTGAAACTTATTTTATTTTTTGCATACACAAAAAACTATGCAGCTCACTACTATTTTGTTTTTTTGTAATATAAACATTACATAATGTCTTTAGTTTGCATTCAGTAATGCTATAATATTATATGAAAGAGCATAATTCACTATAAATCTTTTTAGTTTTTAGGCAACCAATGATTGATCGTTGAGTAAAATTCTATATTCTTTTAGTAAATTACTATCTAATTTTGTGTCCCATATTATATCTTTGTTATTTTGTAGCTTATGTGAAATTAATTTAGCTCTATATTTCCCAGTAAGCCCAATATTTAGTGGGTCAAATAGACCATTTATGGTAGATAAAATAGAATCTCAAAGTGTTTGCTTTGGGATCCATTTTCCGTTATTTTTATTATTAAGGTATCATTATGAGTGCCCCATACCATCCCTAATAGTTTAATATGATTATTCATAGGCTCATCTACATTACTGCTATTGTCTAATTCACTATAATTTAATTTTTTAAACTCTGGTGAATTACTATGAAATTGTTGCAAATTGAACCCATAATTGTTAAATATAGTATGACCTTTTTGATAAGCTAGAATGATGTCACTTTCAAACTCAGATTGTAATAACTATATTATCCATATAAGACAGGTTATACAAAGAATTTTCTAAGCTTCACACTCAAACTCATTCTATGTGTCAAACATGCAATATTAGTATTATATAAAGTGCTAATCTAATACCAAAGTGGAGTCGCATTAATTTAAAAGAGGCGAGACTAAAGTCATTCTCTTTTATGTTTTTAAACCACAAAAAGTGGAATTTTTCTGTATCCTCCCAAGGCAATTTAATCTGGTGAAATGCTTTCTCCAGATCAAATATAAGAAGGTATTTATTAAATCTAAGTAGTGTTAATGCGATATCCAATTTATTATTTAAATTAGGTCCTGGCAAGCTAACATTATTATGTGATAAGTCAGTTGGTTGGTGTTTATCACATAGGTTCGACAAATATACAATTCAGCATTTTGTCGTTTCTACGTGATCTCTAAATACTGCATTATGAGCTAAAAATGAAACTTTATTATTATATTTTACTGTATTTATTTCAACATGTTGAATGATACCTTGGTTAAGTTGGTCAATTATGACATTATTATAAGCCTCTAATTTTAGAGGCTCCTTTTTGTATTTTTAAGTTTTGTTTTTAATACAGAATTAGCCAAAAAAAATTATTTGGCAGAAAATTTTTTAATTTATTATTCCATAAACAAGTCATAATCAATCGATCTGTATCCATATATACATGAGTACTTGTAATCAAGTGTTTTATAAGTTCCATTTCTAGCTCCGAGAATTTTTTTAGGACATTCAAAATTATTATAATTTAATAAATCTTTTAAATTTTTATCTACTAAATCGTCATCCAATTCTAAGCTAGTGTTATTATTTTGGGCTAGAGATGAAATAGAGTAATCCAATTCTAGATATTCCATCTTATTCTCTGTAAATTTCTTTACATACTTCAAATATGGCAAATTTTTTATTAATTTATATAAATCCCCAGCTAATAAGATTCCTAAAGAAGTGTAATACAAAAGTGAACTGTTATTTGTTAGCCCAAATGAACATGCATTTATTGGTAGTATGTGGGCTCCATTCACACCTAAAAGTATATGGATTTCCCTATTATTTTTATTTCTTAGGTGCTTATCAGTTAAAGGCATTTTATGATCATCAAATACCTTTACAATTTGGGGAGAAGGTATATTCACTCTGGTTTGTATTGCAGGGAAAACAGCTGCTACAATACTGTTTGTTTTATTGTTTATTTTTACATCAATTTCTATAATAGAAGTTTGATAATATTTACTTTCATTGAAACCCTTTATATTAAGCATTATTTCAGATTGTACAACTTTATATTTAATTTTTTGTGCTACTGTTTGTGATATAAAATTTATTTCAGACCCAGAGTCATATAAAACCCGCAAATCTTGGTTGTTATTGTTTTTATTTATACAAGTTGTGGTGAAGGTAGGAAGGGCTATGTTTTGAGTACTTGTACATTTAAGGAACTTAATAACAAACAATTTGCTACTTGTTCTGAAGAAGAATTTTCTACAGGAGTAACATTAAGTTCAACAACATTGGTGGATGTTTCTGTTTGTGCATTATTTTAATTTTTATTGTTTTTTTGTTTTTGAGTTCGGTTAGGTACATTTTGTTTTTTAATACACAAAAAAAGAGGAGTGCCATAGGTTACAATTTTTACATTTAGCATTAAATTTGAACTTACAGTTTTCAATCTTATGATTTAAATACCCACATATAGTACAACCTCCTAGTTCTTTAATTTTTGGTAATTTGGATTCAGGTGTTTTGAATTTTGGACAACTATACAATTTAAGGTTCACGCAATCTGCTGTTTGCAATGTTTGGCAAATAGAACAACCCACCCTTTTTATTGTTTCAGTATTTGTTTTTGATTCACATCAATATTAGTAGCTAAAGCTACTGTTTTTTTCTCAACTTGTGATGTAGTTTTAGTAGTGTATTTGTTTTTGTATTTACTAACCCATTCTTGCTTATTCTATTATAGATTTACAAATGCATTTTTAAATTTCATCTAACGTTGGATAAGTATTATTTGTAATGCTTATGTATTGGGTTTGATATTGTTCAGGCAAACTATTCCACAAAAAGTATTGCCAAATCACTTTACTAGTTATTTTTAAGCTATCTACTTGGTTTTCTATCAACTTGGCATCACTGATCCAAGTGTAAAAATCATTAGTTAATTTTAATTTTAAAAGTTTTTCTATTACTGAAAATTGTTGTAAGGATTTGTTGTTAAATGCCCTTTTAAGCAAATATTCGCCATGTCATAATCCATATCTGCCATAGGGCTTTTTTGGATTAAAATTTTAGCTGGACCTTTGAGTTGTTTCATTAAACATGAATGTATGGCAAATTTTTGTATTTTTCCCTATCCATAATTTCTTCGAAGTTTTTTATGAACCTATCAAAATCTTCAGGCTTTCCATCAAATTCTGGAAGCTGAAGTTCTGGTTTTTTTAAACCAGAGAAACCAGTTTCAATATGATTATTATTAGAGGAAATGTTCTGCATAGGGCTTATTTTATTTTCAAGTTCACTTATTAAAGATGAAATGCCAAAGGCATAATACTCATTTTTTTCACAAATTTTATCTGCGCTTTCAAATGTGAATTCTTCACAGTCAACGTAAACATTTATTATTTTATTGTCCAACTCTGTAGCTTCTTTTAATTTTATTTTTAAATTTAAGATGAGACCCTTTAACTCATTATCTGTATATAAATCTATATCAGCTGTTATCTTATTTATCAATTTTGTGACAATGGCCCGTTTTGTCTTTCTTTGTTTGACTAGAGATAAAACTTGTTGAAATAATGAGGTTGGTGTTGTCCCATCACCAATTATTTATTCAATTGTTTTTAACTCTACATTTGGGTCCACTACATCCATATTGAAAAATAATCCTATCTAAAATGTTTATAATATAATTGTAATTTTTCTTATATTATATATATTAAAAAATATATATATATCCGGAGAATTGCGTTCGGTGAAAAAGACGTCTTGGAGGGCTTCGTGTAGGCCAGAAGCTTGAAAAGTATCAGAAGGCAGTTCTTTCACGGAGGGGACACCAGATTGAAGGGGTTCATTAGAATGAAGGATGAATAAGACTAGGAAATGTCATCTGCATCAGCAAACAAGCAAGCAGCAGCAAACCTATATTTAAACAAATATATAATATATAATAAACATACAATATTTTAACAATAATAAATAATCATAATACAAAATTCGAAATCACATGTATAAAGATTAAATGAAATGCTATAAAAATAAGAAAATAAAATAGTTTCCCTAAAATGAAGTTTTCTTTAACGGGGGAATTTTAAGGATGACAATTATAATTGAAAATAAAAAATTAATATACTAATTTGAATACGTAAAGTAAAATATACACTTGTAAATATTAGCATGCAATTTAAATGAAATTAATTGCTTAAAAACTATTATGAAAAATATGAAACAAGAGAATAAATTCAATAACAATATTTTGCACCGTAAAATGGCTACACTAATAATATTGTTAGATGACGTACCCATGTACTTTACAAAAGATGTAAGAATAATGGCCGAGACACTGTCAATATGTCTTAAACACAATCGGTGGGAATCACAGAGAAAAACGAGGATTGATATGTAAACATACAAACATCGGGAATGTAAATATCAAGCCTTTCTTCACAAATAAAAAGGAGCATTGAAAAATAACGTATACTTCAAAATGGCGATGACAAGAAAGAGAGAGGGAGACGAACGACATCTAGCGAATGCGCGGGAAACTTACAGAGCGGAAGGAGAGAGAGAAGAAGCAGGAGAGAGAGAGAGAGAGAGAGACAGAGAGAGGGAGGAGAGAGAGAGAGAAGAGAGGAGAGAGAGAGAGAGAGAGAGAGAGAGAGAGAGGAGAGAGAGAGAGAGAGAGAGATCCTCGCGAAATTTTGAATAAATAATAAAAAATAAGTAAAAACATATAATATAATGATTTAAAATAAGAAAGAACTACAATAATTATTATATATAAAATATAACTATATAGTATATATATATATTATATAATATATATATATATAATATATATATAATAATAGTATATATATATATATATATATATATTTAATATTATATATAATAAAATATAAAATAAGAAGACTACATTATATATATATATATATATATATATATATATATATATAGTAACTAAAAAAAAATCAGTCTCGATAGGCCTATGTGGCTTCAATCTATCTTTATTTTTATATGCTTAATATTAATAATATTCAATATCTATACATAGTATACAGTACATAAATTACTACGTATATATTTTTTCACTCTCGATAGGCCTATGTGGCTTCGACATATCTCTATTTTTATTATGTTTAATATTTATAACCTTCGTCTTGATAGGCCTGTGTGGTTTCTAAAGGCCAAATATTTTTTTTAAGGCCAAATACACCAGAATGTGAATGGAATATCAGCTGTTGAGGAAATTTAAGAGAAAGTTATCCAATCCTCGTCGCCATTCACAGAAAAAATGATTAATTAATGAAGAAAAAATTAAAAGATGGTGTCTTTTAAAGATAGTTGATTTTTAAATTTTTACTAAAAAAAAACTTTACAACTATTTAGATATTATAAGAAAAATTTGGTAGTTGGTAGAATTTTGGTAGAAAATGGTAGTTGGGTTGGCTGCCCATTACCACTTATCTCTTGCTAGGAATGCTAATGCAGGCCTCGGAGAAGGTCGTGATCGCCGTAAACGGCCTTCTGTTTTTCGGCGAAAATGTATGAATCGTATGGGTACATGGAATGTCAGAGGAATAAATGTTAAGGAGAAGAGAAGAGAGGTGATGGATGTATTTAGAAAGGGCAAATTTGATTTGCTCGCTGTGACTGAAACAAAGATGAAAGGAAACGGCGAAAATGAGTGGTGTGGTGTGAAATGTGTGTGTGCTGGAGTGGAAAGGAATGAGAGGGGGAGAGAAGGAGTTGCAATTTTGATGATGATGTGGTACCAGAGCTTTAGACTTTGTGTGTGAGTCCTAGAAATCTAATGGTTAAATTTTAATTTGAAAAGGTCAAGGTTTGGTGGTAGTTGGCCGTAATAGTCCATCTGAGGGAATGTTTGAAGAGAGTACATTTTTTGGGTACTGAAATGATGTTTTCGATGGGGTGAGTAAGGCAGCTTCCCCCCTTCAAAAAAGATTTGGAATAGTTTTGGGGACCTGAGAGGTTGGATACGTGAATCAAAAAGGCAATGGTATAACAGGTGTTTTTGGGGTGGCGGGAGAAAATGAGAAAATGGTAGGATAGTGATTGTTTCTGTGAGGAGAGAGGTGTGTGTGTAAGTAATTACTTTCTTTAAACACAAGAGTATCAATAGTATACTAGAGTTGGTGTAGGTAGAGATGGTATCGAAGTGAAAAGTATGAATGATTTTGTGTTGGTGAAGTATATGTTGGATGTTAAATCTGTGAGGGGTTTAGGAATTGGGATTTCGGATCATTATGTTGTTCTAGTGTAAAATTAAGTTGTGGGGCTTGGATTGGAGAGGAAGGTGAATGAAGGAAAGTGGGTAAAATATTAAGAGTGAGAAGTTAAGTGGAACAAGGTAATAAGGATAAGTATATAAAAGCGGCTCGCAAGTAAATCAGTTGATGTGAACAAGTTGAAACTGAACAAAATCTGGGAGCAAATGAAGGAAGCAATTGTTAGTAGTGCAAAGAAGTATGTGATGGGCTAAAGAGGAAGTAAGAAATGTTAACAGTGAGTGGTGATGCAAGGTGATGCAAGCGGTTAAACGTAAAAAGAAGCGTGGTGAATGTACTAAAAGCAATGATGAAGTTCAAAAGAAAGATGTTTGGAATAATATAAGGAGGAAAAAAGAAATACTAAAAAGGTGCATACGTAGGAGAAAGGAAGAGGTAAATGAAACAGTTTGGAAGGAGATGAATGGGGACTTACAAGGGAATAGGAAGCTCTTCTGGAAGGAAGCCGCGAAAGGTTAGAATGAGAATAAAGGAAACCTGCTTAGAATAATGATGAGGGATGGTGCTTTTGTAACTAATGAAATGGATGTGAAGGAGAGTGGGAAAAGAACATTTCGAAATCTGCATAATATTAACAGTTATGAAAGAGGTGAATAGTGAATGTGTGTGGGTTTTGATGGTGCAAAGAAGGAATAGGTATTTTGGGGGAGAAGGTTATTAGTAAGGCGGAGGTAATGGGTAGAGTGAGAAAGTTGAAGAATGGAAATCTGCAGGTTTATAGATGAATTCCTGATATAGGTGATATAAATGATTACAGAATAACGGAGGACTCAGAGATGGATAATTGATTGGATTTGGTAAGTTTGTGTAATAAGCGTTTTAGGGAGGGTATTTTTCCACAGGGATTGGAGTAAGAGCATATAATAAGTACCTTTATAATTATATAGGGTAAGGGTAGATAATGGGGATACGTAAGAATTTTGGGGAATAAAGTTAATTGAGAGTTGTAGGGAAGGATATATTAATAGCGGTATTTATTGTCGAAAGAGTGCCGTTCGATGTAGATATGATAAGGACTGATTGGTGAAGGAAAAGTAGTGCGTTTAGGTATGATGATGATATATGATATAAGTATGTGTGGAGATTCTATAATTTATTAAGCATTGAACAAGAATAGTAAATTCGAGAGGGAGAGAGAGTCAAGGACATATCTCTACTGAGGCAGAAGACGGCTTATATTATTGGGGATTTCACAGGGCGTAAGAAGTGGTATATGAACGTTAATAGCGTTGACACGGCTCTAAGTGAGAGAGGTGTGATCGATAGACTATAGACTGGTGTTAGAGGTGAGGGTAAGAACACGCTTCTGACAATCGCGCACTCATTACAGCTTGATCCGATATGAGGATAGTGAGGCCGTCGTGCGTAATAGAATCAACTCAGTGTCTCTAGACGGAGACTGATTGGTTTAGTATTAAAGCGGAGTGATACAGGATTGTGTTATGTTCCTTGGTTATTCAGTCTATAGCGCGAAATTACGCTTTTGTTTGGCCGAGTGCTCATGATACTGAGGCTATCGGCGCTTTTTGTTTACAAATAAAGAGTAGGAGTATAATCAAAGTAAAATATAGAAAGGTGGAGAGAGAAAGTGTATATAATATGGATGTTAATGATGGTAGAATGTGAATGAGTGGAGTGAGTGCTCTCACCACTTATATAATGACGTATAGATATTGGTTACTTTGTGGTATGAATATCTGAAGTAAGTTTATGAGGAAAGATTGTATTAGAGAAATTTGGTAGTCAAGTAGGATGTTGATAAATAGTAGAGGGGATTTATGAAAAGTAAATACGTTAAGATATAAGTAAGTTAAAAGGTTAATAGGTTTTGAGAGTCAGTGAATAGCCATACAGTGTGAATTATTTTCTAGATTGAGTGAGGCATCTGTGAACAGTCGATCTGAAGTAATTATATAATATAATTTTAGGGAATGTAGTTTGAGATTAGAGAATGGGTAAAATAGATTGATTCTAGAATTTAGTAGTAGAAAGTAGTTGAATGTAGCAAGAAGGTGAGCTGGTGAGCATATAAATCGAGTTTGGTTGAATGTAAAATATATAAGAACTAAGTTACTGTAGTAGTGTACGCTAGGGGTCTTGCGCATTAGAGGGTATGTTGTTACTCATGTGTTTATTTGTATATGTGTTAGAGACTATGGTCATGTTAAATAAGAAGATAGATCTAAAGTTCGATGTGTTTATTCATAAGATGAGACAATCCTTAAAGGGCGTGGCGCTATATATAATAGGGTTAGTGATAGATAGAAATTGATATAATAATTGATGAATGTAAATCATATTAGAGAGTTGTGATGGATGTATGTAAGAAAGAAGGGTAATACGATAGAATAATTAAAGTATGGATATATGATAAGCTGGTTTGGTCATGTGGAAGGTAATTAGATAATGATAGTCGGTTGGTATATCAGTCACGGTATGTATTAATGGTGAGTATAGTGTTGGAGAACCCGAGGAGGATCCGAGCGGGAGAATCCAGAGGAATAAAGTTGAAATTGATGATCATTAAAAATGAGAATGTATTGCAGGAGAGAAATGATGAGTTCTGTTAGGCTCGTGTGCATGAGAAATGGTGCACATGATAGGATGTATGAAATTGGTCAGGGGTGGTTGTATATAGGGTGATTAAATTGAGTTGTGAGCTACACCTGAGCCATGGGGATATGAACCTACCTACACTTGATATATAACGATTATACCTAATAAAAGTTGAGAATCAGTACGCGGTACCCGTGAAGCTCTATGAGGATGGATTTTCTGAGTACTGCGACGAGTTTCTATAACTAATTAGATGTACATATATAGAGGAGTAGGCGAAGTAAGTAGCTGAGCTTTCCTTTTCCGACTTATTTAGTTACATATTATATCATTTATCACTACTGTTTTTTCTTTTATCTCACCGAATGCTTGTCACGTATAATATATATATATATATATATATCACTACTTACTATATAGCTCACTCACAGTCTTCGTTTGAAAAAGATACCCTTAAGGAAGATGAAAGAAGAAGAAGAGAAATTTAATGTAATCAATAGGAAAATTAGTAGATAACATATTACTAAAGTATTTAATAATTTTAAAGGTCCTTCACTTTACATTAAGCTTGAATGTTCTTTCCTACTCTGTAATAAAGTATTAATATACTGTTCGCTTAGTATATATACATAACTCTACTATATTTATGGAGCAAACACCCAATCTGTAATAATGGGATTTTATAAGCTATTTTATAATATTTCAATTTATTATTATTTTATTATTATTAATTATTATTATTATTATTATTATCTATTATTCTTATTATTATTATTTTATTAATTATTATTATTATTTTATCGGTATATTAATTATTTATATATATTAATTTATTATTATTATTTTATTATTATTATTAATTATACATACTTATATGACTCAAGTATTACTTAAGTTTATAATTATATCTTAAATTAAGTAATGTAAAAAAGTATAGTTAATCCCTACTATAAAAGTACACAATTTGCACGTCAAGAAGGAAAATATTATAAAATTATGATTATATATATATCTAACTCAAATATACATCTAAGATATAACTCTCTGAAGTTAATTAAACTTTTGTGCTATTTTTTATAACATTACTTTTAAAATAGTGAATTTTATTTTTTCAGACAGTCCTTATTTCATCTAGTTAAAGGGGAAATTATCAATATTATTAACAATTTGCTTATCAATTTATTCATTAATGATCAAACTATTTATTTTCTTTTTCCCCCTATATCAATTTTTTGAACATACACCAACTTATCCAAATTTCCCTCATAAGAACATTTATTTTTTACATTATTTTTCTATATTTTTTGTTGCTATAACATCAGTAGACAAATTCATGAAGATAACTCTGTAAGATAACAAGAAATGTTTACTCCTGAGGTATATAAATAACTTGAAATTTATTTAAATCACTTCTAAAATAAATATATAAAAAATAAAGATTCAATTTAATTTAGAAAGATAATAGTTCATAATTCTTTATAGGTAAGGTAAAAGATACAATATGACATGGCGTAGATAATTTAATAGATTTAATTAAAAACTATGATCTCTCTCCTCCATTATCATTTAATATAGATTTTTCGTTTCACTCTAAGCATGCTCAAACTATTAAGAATGATAATATCTCTAATGTACAGAACTGTCATGGATTGGTAACATTAAAATATTAATCAAATTAAAATAATCAATTGATTTTTTACTTTAATTTATTTTTTATAGATATGAAACAGTTGCAAATTTTAAAACATTTTTCTGACTATGTTTATATTAATTTGTATTTTTTGTATAGGATAATAAAAATAATATTATATTTAAAAATATTTTTTTTTTTTTTTTATTATTATTATTTATTTGATTGTATTTTTAAGTGAAGAAGCTTTTTTTCATACTATATAATAATAAAATTTTAAGCAAAATATTATATAAGTACTATATAAGTTTTTTAATTATATAATATTTTTTCATAATTTTCAATAACTATTGAGCTTATGTATAACTACGAAAGTACTTGTAACTTCTTTTTAGTTAGAGTATTATAGCTGTTCATTATGTTTCTCACATTGTAAGAATTTTTGAAACACGCAGAGTATAATAGTGAGCTCATAAGAGTTAATAAAATTAGAATAATTATATGCCAGATTAGCAAGACTAATTTTAAATATATTATTATGTTTTTGTATAATAATAATTGGTATATATATAAAAATAAATTATATAGGATATATATATATATTATATATATATATATACCAGTATTTTGACTTTTAGACATATTGTCTACACTATAGCTACCCTTATTTTAAAATAAAGAAGATATGCTGAAAGAGGTAGCGCAACGTAGCCAACGAGGGGTAGATTTTATTTTGGCTTTGAGTATAGTTAAGCATAATGATCGATGGTTTAGGTCCTAGATAGCCCTATACGTGACTTATACTATAAATATTATTATTATAATTATATTATTATTATATATTTCATGTGATTGGAGTTAGATCATGGGTACATTTTAAGAGGGGCACAATCGCACGGTTTCTTAAATACTTTATTTAATTTTTATTGAATTGACTAGGGACAGTCTAAAGAATATAGTATAACTACAATGCACAGCATTTCTCAAGTTAATTCATTCTTCTATTTTATTATAGTTTGAATGGAACATTCTAGGGGGTCTATTTAGCGGCTTCTTAAAATTAATTATTTTTAGATTATTAATTGATATATTATGAGTTTGACTTGGAACAGCTCCTAGATAGGCCATATAATATGCGTGCTTCTTAATGATATTTATTTTACCTTAATTATTATTTGAATTATTTTATATATATGAGTTGTAAATAGGTAGAACATTCTAGTAGGTGACCATGTGGTCTTAATTATTAATTTATTTTTATTGGTTGATCATGGGACATAGTCTACAATAGGACATAAATGCGGCTTTTACTTAAATTTAATTAATTACCTTATTTATTATATATATAGAGTTTGACTGGGTATACATTCTAGTAAGGCGTCAAATAGACGGTTTCTTTATATATTTATTTATATTATTTATTATATATTATTAATTATATTGTTGATAATACTGGTGACAGTCTAGATAGGCTTATGATGCTTCTTTAAGTATTTTATTTATTTATAATTATTATTATATTTTGGTGTTGACTGGGGAGTATTCTCACTTTGAGGGGCATTCATGACTCACTACTTACTTAATCTTTTTAATTTTTATTATTAGGATTATGATGGGATACAGTCTAATATAAAGGACCATGCGGTATAGCTTCTCAATGATATTTAATTCTTAATTTATTTATGATTGATCATGTGTACATTCTATAGTAGAGGAGTATACTAATTCGGCTCACTTCTTAAATGAATTTATATTATTTTAAATTATTAAATTATTATTATGGTTGACTGTGGGACAGTCTAGATAGGCCATGCGGCTTCTTATCTTAGGTATTATATTTCTATATTATTTATATTTATGTTATTATATTATTCATGAGATTGTACTGTAGGATACATATTCTAAGAGGGCCAATTGATAATGGCTTCTTATTATTTAAATATTTATTAG
>JABUQX010098689.1:10000-47706 GCA_015478945.1 Trachelipus rathkii
TATTATAATATATATATATATATATATATATATATATATATATATATATATATATTATATATATATATATACTATATATATATATATATATATAATATATATATTATATATATATAATATAGAGAGAGAGTAGAAGAAAAAGGGGAGAGAGGGAGAAGAGGGGAGAGAGAGAGAGAGAGAGAGAGAGAGAAGAGAGAGAGAGAGAGAGAGAGAGAGAGAGAGAGAGCGAGAGCGAGAGAGAGAGAGAGAGATAGAGAGAAGAGGCCTATAGTCGAGTATAATCATCTGCTAAAGCTCTTACACACAATATATGTATATATCTAGTACGTTTGATCTAAATATTTTCTTTAAAAATTTCCAAGTTCAGAAAAGTTAAGTTTTAAGAAAATTCTTTAGTGGCAAGCTTTCTGGATAATTCCAGAAGCCTTCCACTAAAGAATTTTCTAAAAACTTACTTTTTCTGAACTTAGAATCTTTTTTTGAACTTTTTCAGAAATATTTAGATCAATACTAGATTATTTACCATATATATATATATATATATATATATATATATATATATATATACTATATATATATATATTATATTATATATATATATATAATTATATAATATAATATATATAATATATTAGTCGTTTTTATTTAAAACTAATGAAACCCAAGGTAGACGCGCATAGATATCATAGAATATATTATATAATATATATATATATATATTATATATATATATTAAATATATATATATATATACTATAATATATATATATATACTATATAATATATATATATACTAATATATAATATATATGTATATATGATATAATATATATATATATATATATTATAAATATATATGACGCCTTTTCTGTTTTACGCTTCCGTCAGTTTTGAATATTTTTTTGTTAATATATTTCTAGTATATGAAATCCTCTACAATCAATTTTAAAGTGGTAACGGACTGATTCCTAAAATTAATAGGACTTTTAACGCTTTTACGATCCGTTAGTTTTATTTGTTTATTTTTTTTACTAAAGGAATACCCAAGAGTATAAACCGCAAAAATGGCAGGAGTCGGGGTCTCTCGGCTCCCGGGAAACGACAAGGTAGGATATTTCGCGCGCCCCCCCCTCTCGGGGAGGGTCTCGAACCCCGCTCTTTTGGTATTTTTGGGTGTCCGCGGGGGTTCCTAGCGCCCCCCTCTGTCCCCCGTATGGCTCGAGCCCGCCTATTTTATTTATTTTTTTTTGTTTTTTGTTTTTGTTTTTTTTACAGGAAAAATTAAGGGACCGCGAAAGCTTACGTTATTATTAAATAATGATCTTAATGAAGACCGATGTAAAAATTTTAATAAATATAATACAGTTTTATTGAATTAATAGGCTAAGCCTTCTATTTATAATATATATACTAATATATATATATAATATATATATATATATAGATATATATATTATATATAAATATATATTATATATATTAATAGTATATACTATATATATATAATATATATATATATATATATATATATATATATATATATATATATAATATATATATATATATTATATATATATAATAAATATATATATATAATATATATATTATATATATATATATAGAAAGATAGAAATATAGAAAGATAGATATAATGATTAATGGCTTAAATTTAGATTTTTTCCTATTACTTATATAAATTTAATATTATTTTTATTTTTATCTTGACAAAATTTCACTAAAATATCAAATTGGGCCTTTTTCAAAATCCATGCTTTTTGATGGCAACAGTCCTTCTTTCATTAAGTTTGTAATGTTACATGTGGAGTTTTGTGATATTTCTCATTGGTAAATATTTTTATTTTTTGAAAGTTTTCGTTCTTTATATATTTACAGTTAAATAAATTTTTATTATTTGTTTATCAAGGTCAGATTTGTATAACGTAGAAATAATTCATAGCTTTTTTTTCTTAGACCTAGTCATAAGATTAAGTTAGGCCACTAAAATAACCTAATTCAAGTAACCAGTCTAGACGAATTATGTTTTGCAGTTATAGAATTAGTTTCATTTTTGTGATTATAAGGTTGGCATATACCTAATTTTTGAAATCGCGAATCTGAGCGGATCGTACTTTTTCAGGTTTTAGTTAACTTCACGGCAATCGCCGAGATTTACGTTTTAGAAACTAGCACAAAATGCAAAGAAAATTATTAAAGCAAGAATAATGTAGCGTTCTACAGCAATTACCTAAAAAAAAAAAAAATAATAAACCACAGTGGCCTATAGTCTTTAGGTCAAACTTAAACACATTAGAAATTGAAAGCAGGAAGCCACATGGGCCTATCGAGATTGTCCCAGTCAAGCTAACGGATCCAATTGCCAAACATGCTCATGCAAATCCACAAAGCACCCTAGGGCTTGTCTGTAACTTATAGTATACACAATGTCTACAACTAAAGAAAAAATGGTAATAGTTTTGCTGAGGTGACTAAACTTTACATAACTATTGCATTAAAACTATAAACTAATAATTTACAAAAATGGTATAAAAAAATTCTTTGAAGTTTTTACCAATTAGCTATAATTTAAATTGGTAAAATTTTACTTTTTGGCAGTACTAATTTTTTTAATTCATTTTCGATATTTGTTGTGTTCGATTAAATCGAAAATCCATACTTTATATCAATACATAAAATCGATATTTGGTAATTTCGATACATAATATATATATATATACTATATATATATAATAATATATATATATAATATATATATAGTTGGTTGGCATAGTAAAATAAATGTCCCAATGGTTTTTGAGATTTTATAGAGTACGAGATAGACTTTGCGATAAATGTCCCAAAAGTACTCATTTTTGGGATTTATCACTAACGAATACCCACAGGTAGTCTGCCCCGATGTCAGGAGTCGGGGGTCTCTAGGTGGACTAACGAGATGGACTATCCCATCCCCCCGCCCTCCGGGGATGGTCTCCGAACCCCCATCTCTTTTGTCTTGGGTGTTCGGGGGTCCTACGACCATCCCCTCCTGGGTAGAAACGTCCGCCATCGTGCTCGAGCCCTAAAAAGGGTAATACTCCATTTTAAGGGCTCGTTGACTACTGTGGCATAAACAGTCGCCCTTACACTTTACTGATCCACTGTGGCTGTAATAACTAGCCCTAACTTTTATCTGATACTGTTTAGTAGCTGTGGAAATATATATATATTTATATATATATATATATAATATATATATATATATATATACTATATATATATACTATATATTATATATATATATATGCAGAAAAAGTTAAACGCGAGTCTATAACTATTTTTGGACTAAAATCAGCGTACATTATACCTTTGCTACTGTTACATCTTGTCCAAAATAAGAATGCAAAGTTCATCTTTGTATGATAATACTATTGGCAAACCAATAGTTTTTGGGGGAAGCTTTATACCTTTTACTACTACTATGGCCAGTAAAATTTAAATTTTTCTCCAACTCTTACTATTGAACATTCTTTTAAAGATTTCTAACATCTCTTTTCTTGCAAAATTAGGTTGAAAATTTCTAAAAATAACTTAGCAAATTCCAATTGTTTTGGCATATATCAAACAAATCATACACTCCATTTCTAAACTTTACGCTGACAACTCCACTTAACAACCGATGCATTTAAACTTTGGAACTATACTGATCTGATTTTTTTGTATTTTATCATACTATTACAACCAATTGATTTAATATTACAATATCAATGCATTGTTAAATCCCATAAAATATCAAGTGGACATAGTTTTTATTTTTTGCTGCCGAAATATAAAATTAATCCTTTAAATTTATATTTTCAATAAAAATATGAAAAAAAAAGCTATGAAAACGTAAATTTTTGGCTTTTTTTTTTGTTCATGTAGGGATGAAGAATGGTCAAAATGCATTTCAACCTATTGATACATCAATATTTATTATTTATTGACATTGTTTAATCAATTTTCAATGATTTTATATTATTAAAAAAATGTACGTAAAAAATTTAAAATATTTAAATTAAAAAAATAATTGGAAAATATTTTCTATGTAATGTAAAAAAATTATATATATATTGGCAAAATTTAAGATTGTGACCAGTAGAAAATTTTGCGAGTACAAACTGTGTAAATCTATACGGTCAACTCGCTCTGAGTACGTGACTAAATTGAGTAACTATATATGTAAAGTTTTTTTTGCTTTAAAACTAACGAACACCCTAGAGCAGTGGTCAGTAAACCGCGGCTCGCGAGCCACATGCGGCTCTTTGTCCCCTTGAGTGTGGCTCTTCTACAAAATACCACGTGCGATTGAAACTTTGTGATGACTGTTTTTCTTATTTCTGTTTTTACATACTTAGTTGGTGCTTATGTGTGTCTATCTTTAGACGAGTGCTCTGAAGCGACTTCATGAAAAAACATTTCCAGAAAGATTAAATGTCAACGCATATTGTCAAGTCGTATCTTTGCATCGTTTGAGCTAACTTCACAACACAAGCTGGAATAGTATTCCTGACTCATGGTTCGATCGTGCTTGTTCTCTGGCCATTAAGGCTAGGGACAATGCATATCGGGAGTGGAAAAATTCTCGTTCTCCTATCACTCTTGCTAATTTTCATTCAGCTAGAAATTGTTGCAGGGATACTCTTCGACGAGCAAAGCGGGCTTTCATCAAACGAAAGGGCGCTAACCTCCTTGGTTCTCTACTGACAATCATTTTTTTTTTTTTTTTTTTTTTTTTTTTTTTTTTTTTTTTTTTTTTTTTTTTTTCTTCTGGGCCTCTTGCCAAACATCTCTAACAACTTCTGTAAACCTGTCTTTCCTCCTTTTTTTTTTTTTTGATGGTTTTTTTTTTTTTTTTTTTTTTTTTTTTTTTTTTTTTTTTTTTTTTTTTTTTTTTTTTTTTTTTTTTTTTTTTTTTTATTTTTTTTTTTTTTTTTTTTTTTTTTTTTTTTTTTTTTTTTTTTTTTTTTTTTAATTTTTTTTTTTTTTTTTTTTTTTTTTTTTTGTTGATAATTCTTCAACTGAAAAAGCCAATCTTCTTCGGCCTCCTATTTTCCTCTAACTCAAACCTGGATGACTGGCATTCCTTATCCTCCTCCTTCTCCTCTCAGGTGTCTATACCTTTTGCCCTGTGATTACATTTGATACGGGTGGCATGGACTCCTGAAGATCTACGAACGTTAGGAAAGCGGGTGGCACGGATGGCATTTCTGGGAATGTGCTTACGTTCTGACCCCGCCTCGTTCAACTATATTCTGTCTCAATACTAATACTTTCCTCAGTGTTGGAAGCACTCACATGTCCAGGCAACCCTATTTCCGAAAAAAGGAAGCCGCTCTGATCCTTCGAACTAATCGCCCTATAGCTATTACTTGTATTCTATCAAGATCTTTGGAAACTCTTCTCAACTCTCATTTCTTAGAATCATCTGAATCTCATTCACTTCTTTCGGCGATCGCCAGACGGGCTTTCGGTGCTCTGAGGTCTACTCGGCGAATAACTTTTCCTATTTTAACTGATTTATGGTTTCCGGCTCTTAGGAACTACGGGGAGACTTGCGGTGTGGCGCTTGACATATCCAAAGCTTTTGAGCAGGGTATGGCAACACGCGTCACTGCTCTCCAACTCCCCTCCTTTGGGTTTTCTCCTTCACTTTGCTTACTTATATGTCTCGTTCTCTTCAAAATCGCTCATATCGGCTGTTTGTTGATGGGGTGACTTCTTCCTTTTCTGTCAATAGTGGTGTTTCCTCAGGGTTATGTCTTATCTCCTACTTTATTCCTACGTTTCATTAATGATCTCACCTGCGCATCTAACTCTATTCACTCATATGCAGATGACTCGACCCTTCACTCATCATTCTTCAACTCATTTCCATTCTGCTCCTTCTTTTACTTCTGAATTGCTCCTCGTACTTAATCCTTTCGCCTGATTTATTCTCCGCCTGATCTGGACTAGAATTTGCGGAGTGGGAGTCGTCTGACACCTTGTGAAATTCAACTACTTTAAAAACTCAACTACTCCAAATCTCCCTCATCCTAAAGAACCTTCAACTTCCTATCTCTTTCGGAGCGGTTCTCTCGCCTCCCTGTTGACAATATAAAACCATCCTTGGCCTAACCATAACAAAAAAACTGTCTGGGAAACGTCTCACATCACAACGGTTTTGCTCACAGCGCGGCATCAAAAGAAACTAGTCTCCCTGTTTTAGACTGACGAGACTTTTTTTTGCCTCTTCATGTATGCTCCAGCTATAATACCAGGGACTCATCCACTCTGTATGCGAGTAGCTGTTCTCAAATATCTGGGCGGGGCTCCTGGTTTACCCGGCTTTTGGACAGGGTCGAGTCAAAGGCCAAAAGGCTTATAAATTGTCTCTGCTACTATTTCCATTCCCTTGACCTCTCTCTTTCGCGGCGCGACTGTTGATGCTTTATCTCTTTTTACTAGGTACCACCTAAGGCCGCAGCGGCAGGTGTTCGAAGGAGCTTATCACTCGCGTACCACCTTTACATCGCCCTCGTAGAACTAGGGGTGCTGTGTCTGCACATGAATTTTGTGTTGATGTAGGTATCTCCAGGCAGTTCGCTGCGGTGCTTCTTCTTTCCTGCCCATCTGTTCTGTGGAATTCCTTTCCAACTTCTGTGTTTCCTGCTGAATTTAATCTCTCACCCACTTCAAAGCCTGCGTCTGTGCTCATCCTGCGTGATTTGCTTTAGTTGTTGACTTCTGAGAGGCGTGCACACCCCCTCCTTGAATAGGGCTCTGCCTGAGTGGTGGTGATAACATGAAATATATATATATATACTATAATATATCATATATATATTATATATATATATTATATATTATATATTATATATATATATATAGGTATAATACTATATATATATATATATATAATCAGGGGCTGAAAAAAACTAGCGTTTGCCGTTTTTTCCTTATTCGGGTCTACATATTCATGCAAACAATCATTTTCAAGCATGAGCCTTTATTAATGAGTAAGAGTTTGAGAAGTCCGGTCTTTATTGGCTGAGAACGCTGGAATCATGCTAAAATTAAAAACATCAAACCTGACTTACCCAAACTTTACAAGGAGAGATGCAAGGCCATTGTTCGCATTAGTGTTTGTCAGTCATTGTCATGATTTAATTTTATGGATACCTTATAATTTAATTTTATCAATAAATAATATCGTTAAGTATGATATTGAGAAAGGTATGTTGAGATGGTTTGAACATACAGAGAGGATGAATGAAGGAGATAGAGAATATAAGTATAGCAAGAGAGTGTGGGATGAGAGTGTTGGAGAGAGTGCGACATCAGCCGAACGCGAATGTGAACGTTTCCTCATCTGATTGAGGACGTTTTCCGGGATAGTAATTTTGTGACACTAGCTTCAGTATTGTTGATTACGTTAAGGTCATGTAAGTCTTTAATCCCTTCATGACGGATTAAATTTTAAAAAACTTGGGCTTCAAAAAAAATTTCCATCCTTGTAGCTGTTTGATATTTGGCTCTGTTGACTAATGAGTTTGCCGACCACTGCCCTAGAGTAAACCGCATAGATATAGTTGTCATGGGTCTAGCTCATCTCTAGGTGGAGACCGATGGTGGGGCAAAAACGTTCTTCACACCCCTGGCACGGCACACTCCCCCAACTGGTCCTCATTTGGACCTCAGAGCCATTCCCCCCCTCCGCCCCCCCTCCGCTCCCTTCTCCCGCACCCAATGAAAATGTTTCCTTGACTTTAATTTTGGAGGGGGGAATGAAGTTCCCCCGCCGCTTGTCGGTCCACCTGAGAAAAGGTCCGAGAAGACACACCACTTGATGATATTAATTGCGGTCTTACTCTAGGGGTTGGTTCAATTAGTTTTAAATAAAACGACTATATAATATATATATATATAATATATATATTATATAATATATATATATAAATATATATATATATATATATATATAATATATATATTATATATTTATATATATATATATATTGGGTAAATTATCTAGTGATTTGATTCTAAATTTTCTGAAAAAGTTCAAAAGAAAAAATTCTTTTAATGTTCATTTTAAAATTTATGCCAGAAGCTTGCCACTAAATTTTCTTTAAAAACTTAACTTTTATCATTTTGGAAAAAATTTTTTTAAAAGAAATATTTAGATAAATATCTAGATATATACATATATATTGTGTGGTTAAGAGCTTACGTAGATTGTTTAATAAAATATTACACCTTGAAAGGGCCTTCTCTCTCGTCTCTCTCGTCTCCTCATCTCTCTCTCTCTCTCTTCCTCTCTCTCTCTCTCTTCTCTCTCTCCTCTCTCTCTACCTCTCTTCCCCTTCCTTTCTCCTTCGACTCTCTCCCGTCTCTCTCTCTCTCTCTCTCTCTTCTCTCTCTCTCTCTCCTCTCTCTCTCTCTCCTCTCTCTCTTCTCCCTCGGTTCTCCTTCATTCACTTCCTCATCGCTTCTCTCTCTCTTCTTCTCTCTCTCTCTCTCTCTCTCTCTGCTCCTCTGCTCTTCTCTCTCTCTCTCTCTCTCCTCTGCTCTCCTCTCTCTCTCCTCTCTCTCTATCTCTTCTCCTCTCCTCTCTCTCTTCTCTCTCTCTCCTCTCTTTCTCTCTCTCTCTCTCTCTCTCTCTCTCTCCTCTCTCTCTCGTCTCTAATAAAATAATATTATATTATATATATATATATTATATAATATAATATATAATATATATATATATATATAAATTTTTTTAAATATTTAATTTTTTTTTTATATTAAATTTTTTAAAGCATTTAATTTTTTTTATATTCTATTGTACAAAAAATAATATAAAATCTTTATCTAATTAAATAGGTTTGGTATATTATTCAATCAGTATAAATTTACTATGGTTCAAGTAAATTGTTGATAATCGTAAAAAAAATTATTGAAAGAAAATTATTTTTATCAATATTTAAATAATCAGAAAATATCAGAAACAAATATTGATAGTGTTATCCCTAAAAAAAAAGCGCCAAAATTAGTCAACTTTTTTTTGGGAGTATAATTTTTTATATTAAAAATATGAATTTATAATATACGCTAATCAGTAAAAAAAAAACTTCAAAGAATTTTTTGAGACCATTTCTGTAAATTAAAAGTTTATAGTTTTAATACAATAGCTAAGTACTATAGCTAAAATACACGCTAACCACACTACAAGCTCTAATCATTTTATTATATAGTCATAACATGCAATGGTAATTATGGAGTTTAGCAGATTCTTATGAAATATTGATATTTTTTCTGATAATCATTTTTTTTATATAGCCTATATCTTTCATCCTCATGTAAAAGTATTAAAACTGGTGCTAAACCTCTCATATAAAGGTAATTAATCACCCAAATTTTTTTAAATTCGTTTTAGGACCCATAAAGTTTAGGTTATCATAAGTTTTGTTATATACAGTAAATCTGTCTACTTAGCCAAACTCATAACCTTACTGATTTTTTGAATGTAAAATTTAATTTATTAACATTTGGCAATGTTGCCTATAAGAATATCAAAACATTGATTGATTTTAAAAAATAATGGTAATAGTAGTGCAGAGGGGTATCACCCCCGATTTTTATGAAAATCACAGGATATACTCAAAAAAAAAAAATGAAAAAAAGTTAGTCTCAAAGTTGTCAAAGATCCTGGTAATAGTAGTACAGAAAGGCTTCACCCATAATTTTTATAAAAATCACAGGATATAATCTAAAAAAATGAATAAAAAAAACAACTAAATATGGTGGTCTCTTTAGAAAAAAAAGTTGGTCTCAAAGTTGTTAAAACTACCATTGGATTTTCTTAATTTTTTTTTTTTTTTTTTAAATATCAGGATATACCTTAAAAAAATACAGGGTTCACACTTTCTGGAAAGTCAGGGAAAAAAAAATTGGTCAGATTAAGGTTTAAAGATATGCTGAAAGTCGGGGAAATTTATAAATTTATAAAACGCATTCATGACCAAGTTGCATATTTTTGATATTTTTATTTTCCTTACTGTATAATTGTGGAATAGATGTATTTAAGTGAATGAAAAGGATGGGCGAGGAATGACATTCCATAAATCTACTTCTATCCTGTTTCTTCCTATTTTTAGTTCACTATTACCTACTATTCTTCCTATTCTGTTCGTAGAGGTTGTTCCAAGTTCATCCTTTTGATTGAAGGTGATTGGTGTATGGATATGTTTTTAGACTTGTGGACTTATGACTGTAATCTGTTTTAATATCTTGTCTTTTTAGGGATTTATAGCTTTTTGAGGTGTTCTTGTTTGTTTTTTTTTTGTTTTTTTTGTTTTATTTTGAGGTTTGACGAAGTGATTTTGGAATTTTTGTGCGTTGAAGGTATTTATTTTTTAAAAATGAACCAACAAAAAAAACTAACTTTAAACGACCAGGGTTGGGATGTCAACTGAACCCACAGTTATAGGGTGGTTGGTAAAGAGACATGATAGATATCCAAGTCTCCATACTGTAAACGTATGTACAAAGAACTTTGTCTAAGTCTACTGGGACGCCAGCCGAAGTTTCACATTCAAGAGGGGAAACTCTTTTGAATTTAATCAAAACGCAGGACCAACCATTATTGAAAAACTTTTTCGTTATGTGTTCTATTAATACAAATATTAGTGAAAGTAGTGTGCACTGAAAATTATGCAATTCCATCAACTTCTAATCATACTCAACGATTGTAAATGACCCTGAGAGTGTTCTATTAATAACCAACCAAAATCAGTTTCATCTTTTTGCATTAAAGATGATGTAACAGGATTTGAAATACTATGGGCATTAAAAAGTGGTGGACTGTTAAAATGGTCTTTAACTCTTGTGTGCAGATATAGGGGAATCATTTAAATAATGTTTCCAGATATGTGCAGTAGCTTACAATTTTAAAATGGGAGCAGATGAAATTGGTAAATATGTGATTACCAATGGACTTGCTCTCTATTTTTCGTAAAAGCCAAAAGCACCAATACACCTACTTTTGCAGTGAAGGGTCATTCTACCGCTTGATTAAAATTCAAAATATTTTTGGATGGAGATTGTCTTTCTTAAGAGACTTGATTAGTTTTTCTTTTCTATAGTACCTGGGAATAAATGTTATGTGGAATTGTGGCGAATTTTTAAATTGGACTGATATTTTCGCGCATGGAATGCGACCAGTGGAAAAGGAGGGTTAAATAAACGCTTTTGTGGAAGAATCTGAAAGAACATCGTCTGATTTCTCAAAAGAACAGTGCACAATGCTATCAGATGGGCTCATGAAGTTTCATAAAAGTTCCTCTCAACTCATAAATGTTGACATTGTAAGAGCTGCCGCGTGGGATATGAAGAACATCTCAAAGTCAAAACAGAACCAAGAATAAGAAGATAATAAAAGGTTGAAAAAAGAAAATTATTCCCATACAGATCTATAATCTTGAAGAGCAGAGAAAGATGTTAAACTGAAAGCTTTGACAGAAGAAGACACTAAAAAATCAAAAAAATAAGTTAATAATAGACAAGAAAAAGTTAACACTAAATCTCCCATTTAGAACTTTATGTGATCACAGTGGAACGAAAGAGACAAGAAATTCAACTAAGCTTTTAATTTCCTTTCCTTTTTGAAAAATAAGACTGTTTACTTTTGGAAAAAATAAAAAAGGAGTGTGTTGGGACGGACTTATGGGATGGTATACGGCTGATTACCTAAAAATAACCAAATTTAAATGTCTGCCATTCGATGAAGTTTCTAAGTAATTATGTAAAAACTGGTTATTGTATGAACTGAGTAAATAGGCTGCATAATGATTACTAGATATTTTATAACGCCAAAGTAACGAACTCGCTGGTCAGGGAAATCAAATTCAAAATTTCAGTGTGAACCCTGAAATAATAATGAAGCATAAAAAAAAAAACAATGATTTAATCTTCAGGAAAAAAGTTACAGCCTCTCAAAAAATATAAAAACTTATAAAAAATAGTGGGCCTCGTGATCGTTTTAGGGCCATCCTAGTTCAGGTCTATGATAAGATGTTGTTAAATATACATCAGATTTTCTCTCCATAATTGCAGTTTGTAGCAGAAAACTATCTGATGTTCGTCTCCGCCCAGAGTCAGGGCGATTTCTCTCTCTCTCTCTCTCTCTCTCTCTCTTCTCTCTCTCTCTCATTTTATCTCTCTCTCTCTCCGCTCGCTTCCTCCTTCTTTCTTCTCCTACTGTCTCTCTCTCTTCTCATTCTCTCTCTGCGTCTTCTCCTCCACGTACAATTCTCCCTTCATCTCCTCTCCTATCTCTCTCTCTCTCGTCTCTCCTCTCTCTCTCTTCTCTCATCTCTCTCTCTCTCTCCTCTCTTCTTCTCTCTCTCTTCTCTCTCTCATCTGTCCTCTCTTTCTCGCTCTCCCACACTCCGCGCTTCTCTCTCTCGTCTCTCTCTCTCTCTCATCTCTCTTCTCTCTCTCTCTCTCTCTCTCTTTCCCTCTCTCTCCATCTCTCTTTTCTCTCTCTCTTCTCTCTCCTCTCTCTTCTCTCTCTCTCTCTTCTCTCTCTCTCTCTCTCTGCTCTTTAACACTCCACAGGGGGTTTTTCCTTCCCCTCCTCTCCCATCAGCTTCAAGCCCCTAATGGAATACTCATTTTTAGGGGATACGAGGGGGAGGGACAGTCCCCCATAGTCTACCTAGAGGCTGAGAGAGAGCCTGATAACTGATATCATATGCGCCACTCTACTCTGTGGGGCAAGTTGTTAGTTTTAAATCTAAAATGACTATAATATATCATATTATAATATATATATATAATATATATCGTATATGAGATTTATATATATTTATATAATATAGTATATATATTAATATATATATATTATATATATATATATATCTATACTAGTACATTATACTAATATAGTATTTTATATATTAGAGAGAGAGAGGAAAAAAAGTGACTCTATTCGCCTTCACGAACTCAGCGTGAAGTTGACACGTTGCTTGACTACATACTCGCTAATTTTCTAATGCTCAGAACTGCAATTATGATGATTTTCTCTTATGTATACTACAAACATACCTTAACTAAGAAGTGCCTGAAATGGACTAACCTGTGGATCAAAAATGAAAGTGTCTAGGAGTTTGGTAAACACTTTGAGAGGCCTAACTTTTATTTATCTAAAGGAGCACCATGATTTTTTTATTGATTAATTATTATTTTTTTGAGTATATCCTGTGATTATTATTATAAATTGAGGGTGAACGCCCCTCTGTGTACTATTACCAAATCTCAATAGGATTATTCTTATATTATATATTTATATATATACTAATAAATATCAGTATCTTATATAATATATCTAATCATATAGTCATTAAGCATATAATCATTATTATACTATATATATATGTGTATGCTATATAAATAATATAGAATGATATGTGTTATTCCATATATTATGTGTGAATAACACAGGATGATATTCTAAAAAAATAAAGCTTAAAAAAATTTTTTTTTTGTGTTTAGGAAAAGTTACATCCTCTCAAAGTTTAAAATCTTCCCATAGGCTTATAAAAAAATTAGTGGGCCACATGCTTATTTTTAGGGCCATCCTAGTTCAGGTTTGTGATAAAATTTAAGTATATATAGATTTTCTGTATGTACACCTAACAAGTATAACCTGAACTAGAGGGCCTGAAATAAGACCTAACCTTGATGGATCAAAAATAAAAACTGAGTTTTAATAACTTGAGAGGCTGTAACTTTTTTTTATTAAAAATTGCGCTTTTTTTTTTTTTTTTTTTTTTTTTTTTTAAATATATGCTGTGATTTTTATAAAAATCGGGGGTGACACCCTTCAGCACTACTATTACCAAAAAATTATTGATTTTTTTTAGAATCTTTTAAACTCATTACCCATGCAGTTTAACCTAATAACTACTGTAACTTAAAACCCGCCAATTGGCTTATTTCAAAATATATTATGATACCCAAACCATTCATATACCTATCCAATCCTTTCTTAAATATTGTAATTGAGTTGCATTTATTAACCACTTGTAAACTATTCCAAAAGTTAGCAACCCTATTACTGAATTAATTCTTTCTTACTATGATGGCATGCCTTCCTTAATAAGTACTTATTACCTGATGACCCACCTTGGTTCTCTTGCCTGTGGTCTACTATGAATAATTTATTGGTCTCCATTAGGGATGTACCGATAGTATCGGTATCGGTAGTATCGGCCATTTTTGATGGTATTGGTATCGGTATTGGTTAAAATGGCTGATACTTAGCCGATACTTCTTACTTTTTGGGTGAAAAATTATGAGAAACTTTTAGATTCAATAAAAAACTCTAATTTGATATAAATAGCTAGTACCAAGTTATGTTTTGTTTTTTTCTGGGTCGCACCTTCTTTACTTAGATTTTTTTTTTTTCTCCCACTTGGTCTTTAGCGTAAATTTACCTAAATGGATAATCTATATGTCGATAATTATACAGATTTGGTGTCCACTTTTTTAGTTGATCATAGTATTTTTTTTTTTTGTAGCGCATTTCCGTGTAGTGCATGAGTGAGTTTTTAACTTTACTGATTATTCATTACTTTTAGAATATTTGCTGTAAATAGGGTTTATCGTTTTAAAAATTTAGGTTTTAGTTTACGAATTTTCCTCATTTCTCCTTTGGTTTTGTCTACTTTGTTTCTATTTTTTTTTTTTTTGATTGCGTGGGGCCTGTATGATAGCAGATTTGCACAGGTGTGGTTTTCTTTTTACTTTACCAACATCAATGCTTGCACCTCTAACTCTGCATCCATGAAATACTACTCTCTAGCTCTAAACCTAATTTTATGCTCTTGTCTGAGACCCAGATGTTAAGAATTCATCTTCAACTCGTTTAATATACCAACTATAATTATTTTATAATTTTCCGATTCTGAAGGGTGGAGTTGTGCCTAATGTAAATATAAACATTCATATAACACGTCTCGAGAACTCGAATCTCCAAACTTCGAATGTTCTGTGGCTTAACATCTTTCTTCCTTCTACTCACAGATATTCTTATGCTCTGCTACTATTCCTCGCTAACAGAACAGATTTTCGATGCCTTTTTGATTACCTTACTAATTCTCACGAGACTGGTTATACACTTCAAATCCAAATACTGGAGGTCCCCTATTTAGGGGATTTCAATGAACACAACACTGAATTGTTGGGTCACTCTCGTACTTGTTTTAGTTGTGGCAGGAAGCCGAAATCATTCCGTACTTCTCAACGCTGTGGAGCAACTGATTAAATAACCTACACACTTCCCAGATCGTCCCAAAACCGATTCTTGAACACACTTGGACCTATGTTTCACCAACTAGTCCTCCTCTCTATCAATACACCACTCCTTCGCTGCCTTATCGTGAAATCTGACCACACCCCTTATATTCACTTAATTTTAATACTTTACTCTCCAACAATCTCGATCCTGCCTCTGCGGTTGTTTTCTGGTCCTTTGATCGGGCCGATTGCGGGGCATTGCGTTGCTTCTACGCTATCTATAATTGAAGTGACTGCTTTGACTCTTAAGACAGTTCAGATTCTGCCGATAAAGTGGAACTGTATTTGTTAATGGGATGAGCAGGTTATTCCTTCTTGGACTAAATCTTTTTTCTCCCTCAAAATCCAGGTGGTTCGATCGTGCTTATTATCTGGCCATTCCAGGCTAGAGACAGTGCGTATCGGGTGTGAAAAAATTCTCGTTCTCCTATACTCTTGCCAATTTTCATTCAGGCAGAAATCGTTGCAGTGGATACGTCTTTCGAAGCAAAGCGGACTTTCAATTAAACGAAAATGCGCTGACTCTTGGTTTCTCCCTACAAGACAAAATCTCTCTGACTCTTGGGCCAAAAACATATCTAAACAACTTCTGCAAATCATCCTTTTCCTCTGCTTATTCGCTCTCGATGATTATGTTGTTATACTTTAAACTGAAATGGGCCACTCATTCTTTTGAGCTCCGTATTTTACCTATAATTCAACCTTGGGACGATCTCCTCGGTATTCCTCTTCCTCCTCCTTCTCCTCTCAGGTGTCCTATGCCTTTACTGTCATTTCATTTTTGATCGGGTGCATGAGCTCGCTGCAACTCTATGAACGCTTAGGAGGCGGGTGGCCCGTTTATTCGGCTATCTACTCCGAGTTTTGAGGAAGTGTGCTTCCATGCTGACCACCTTTGTTCAATTATACTCTCTGTGCCTCATTACTAACATTTTGCTTTGTGCTGGAAGCACTCATGTTTCCAACCTACTCTGAAGAAAGGAAGCAGCTCTGATCCTTCTAACTATAACACAATAGCTTTCCCTTGTTTTTCGTCTAAGATCTTACAAACCTTTCTCAACTCTCATATCTTGGATCATTTGATATCCAATTCCTTTCTTTCCGATGATCAGGTTTTCAGAGCTCGAGGTTTGCGGAGATATAATATCCTATCTCCCAAATTTATACTCTTTGGAACTATGAAAATATTGTGAAGTTGTGCTTAACATTTTCAAAGTATTTTATTGGAATTCAAGTTTCCTTCCTTTGTATTTTCTCTTTCTCTTTGCTTATTTAACTCTAGCTTTCTTTTAAATCATAAAAATCGTTGTTGATGGGGTGGTTCCATTCTTTCCTGTCAACAATAGTATTCCTTAGAGTCCTGTCTTATCCATTACTCTATCCGTGCTTTTCATTATTTCGATATTTCTAGCTGCTCATCTAACTCTTTCCATTCGTATGCTGATGCCTCAACATTCCATTATTTTGATCAATTCAAAATCGTCTCCCATCTTTACATCCAGAGATGCCTTTCGTTTCAATCTTTTAATCTTTCCGATTCTGTTCTTGATGATCATCAATGTATTTAAACTCAAAAACCCTTCTTCCACAAATCTCTCTCTTTAAGACACCTCCTAATTTTCCAATTTCTGTCCATTATTCTCCCTTCTATTCAGCTGACAATATTGGAAATTGGAAACTAATTTTCCAATTTCTGTCCATTATTCTCCCTTCTATTCAGCTGACAATATTGGAATTTGTTTAGATGCCGAAATTTTCTCTTCTTTTCAGTTATTCCATCTATGCAAGTTCTCATCCGCTCTTGCATGGAATAGTACTCTCATAACTAAGAGTGGATCAGGTTTCAATAGTCTTTTGGATAGGATTTAGTCAGTCCTAAAGGCTGTTGTTTGTGCCGGTCTTCTGGGAATCGGAAAGAACAAATATATACTATATTATATATATATATATTTATATTATATATATATATATACTATAATATCTATATATATATATTTATTTATATATATATATATATATATATAGTTATATTTGGTTTAAAACCACAAATAAATTCTCAATCCATTATATCTCAAACTACAATAGCTACAGGAAAGGAATACATTTGTTGGTCCTGGTACAAATTTTATTGCGGAACTGTAAGAAAAAAAAAAAAAAAAAAATCACAATCAAAATTAAAAATGACAAGCTATTCAAAGATTAACAATTGGAAATCTTGTAAAATCTTTCAGTTAGGAATGTAAAAAAATAAATAATAAAATAAATATTGGCATTTTTTTTTTTAGGAGCAGGGGACATAATTATATATATATTGTTAAATTATTAATTAAAATTTTCTTCTTACTGCTTTTTTCTTCTGCCGTTGTTTATTAACTTTATTATTTTTAATAATTATCACTTAAATTTTAGTGAAACGTTATTCAATTGTTTTCCTGTAATATTTAACCAATTGAGCAAGGCGCATATGTTCGCGAACCTCCTTGATCATAATATTATAAAAACAAGGCTGATAAGTAAGTACTTGTGACCATCGTTCAAAGTTGTTTTTGTTTATATGCAACTTTTAAATTGTTAAGCATATAACAGTGCAAGTTCTACTTAAATAAACTGATAATAACGATTACAAATCAAATATGCAAACAATTACAGGCAGAAGAAAACATTTATGAAATAAAGCGAAAGGCAAACAGTCTGATAAAGTAATTGGAAACAAACATGCAAACAATTTGCAAACAGACAGTCAAACACAATACTTTGATTTATCTTTATTAACAGCCGCCTATGATGGCTTGAGTGCAAAAAAAAAACAAGGATGCAAAAAAATTACAAACAGATAGTCACAGATATGTAAAAGCAAAGAATCAAACAATTAAACACCAAATAATAGCAAAACTCACAGAGAAGCAAGCTACAAACATCGACAAATACGCAGACAAACAAAACATAGGCAAATAACAACAAATCACAACAAACAAACAAACACACACAACAAAAAAAATGACGACAGCCCAAAGATAAACACAAAAATCAATCATTATGTCATGCAATAATATTTTGTTTATCTTTATTCAAAACCGCATATAGTGACTTGGAAGTATCAATCTCTGTGACTCTTTGGGAATAATTGAAGGTATAACAAATATGTCTAATAACCCACACAGCAGAAAATCTAAATATGTTCCTTATGTAACATATGAATAAAGAACATTTTCTTATGTTTCTAGTGTGTGGGTTGTAATTAAAAATTATGAAATGAGGGAAACAATTAGATTAACAAATATGTTAAATATGTGCTTTATGTAACATAGAAATAAGGCACATTTTCTTATGTTTCTAGTGTGTGGGTTATAATAATCATCTATTAAAAATTATGACATTAGGAAAACAATTAGATTTACAAGCAGTACATGGGTGCGAATAGGCTATAGCTATTGAAGAAAATTATAAAGCTGCCTATTTAATGCAATTTATGGATTTCCTTTATGGTTGGGAAAATTTATTAATATTAAGGTATATCGTAATTAATTATGCTACGAATAGTAAATTTTTTATTAATAGGCATAAGTGATATATTCCTATCAAAATTATGGGCTTAAACTGATGAAAGAAGCTCACACCTTTAAGCTCTTAGTTAAAGCCTTCTGTAAATGCTTGATAAAAAGAAAAAAGAGCGCGTATGTCTAAGCAAAAATTGAACTAATAAATTTTAAAAAAGTTAACCTGTCGCGCTATGTGAGTAAGAAAATAAAATTAAAACAGAGCCTCTATTAGACCCGCTGTAAATAACTGACTTGAGAAAGAACGTCTATTCTAATTAAAACAGTTTCGATGAAGACGAATCTGGTCAACCCCTGTCTGTCATTTATTTAATAGTTTGATTACTTTCTCCTTCAATTTTCAACCTCAGTTTAAAGGTCAAGTAGATTACCATTTTGAGTTAGAACAAAGGAATGTCTCACTTTGATTTCCTAAGAAATTGTAAAAATAAACGAGAGTGTAATACTGATATCTTTTTGGCATTTATATAAATAACGGTTAATGATTCTCCAAACTGCCTCAGTTCTCCCAGTGTGAAAATTTGATAGATGGGAAAGAATAAATAGCTTTTTCACTTATTCACCTTAATAAGATTTTAATTTTAATTTAATCGCGTAATCAGGCAGTAATTTCTCTTCAATGCCTCAACCTCAGTTAAACTTACTCATTTAATTACTTGTTTAAGGATTACTGCTCATAAGTAGTAAGCCATCTGTCTATTACAGATTGAAACTATGACATAGCCTTAAGGTTATTAAGAAGAATTTCTTGATAGGCCTTTCATAAATTAATGAAAACTATAAATAAGTATTTTAGATCTTAAGGGTTGATGAAGCTATGATAAGCTTTTGAAATTGAGAACCCACGTGTATATAAACTCCCAATTTAAGACCTCACTTTGACCAGATGACTCTAAAGAGTTTAATGAATGAAAAACTACTTTAGAACGCTGATACACCTGGAAGTCTACTCCTGATGGTATAATCTTCTGAAAAATTGCCAAAATGTTTCCTTTTTAATCAAATTTCAAGAACAATTGCATAACATTATGCTACTTTGGTACAACTTTTTTGATCATATATTATTTGGCTATTAATGAGCTATAAAGTCATTTTGTCCCAGAAAATAGAAGAGATGTATCAAACCAGTACCCGCTAAAGTAAATCAGAAGTTTTTTCAAAGCTACGACAGCCCTAAATCTAGTACTCTTCAAAATTTTTAAAACTGTAAATAATAGTAAAGATTACTAAAAGTGTATGTAAAACTAATCAAATAGAAAACTCAAACTTAACAACCCTACAATTGTAAGCTATGTCATTAAAAAATCATCCTAATGAGTATTGATGTGACATATTATCCAACAGATGCCTCAAGCCGTATAAAACGTGCCAAAGAGCTAAACATGTGTCATCATTGTGGAGGTTTGGGTCATGTGCCTGAAAAGATGTATGGTATCTAAAAAATAAATTTAAGATTTAAATTGTTTTAAGATGTAAAGCTAATCCCATAATAAAGGCTTTGTCCCAATGAATATACCAAACTGAGCAAAATGAGTCCCGTTAGCGTCCTTATTTCTATACCCAGTTTCCAACAAAATGTGGAATAAGTGTATTTTGTTGCCCAACAATTTCCTTTTCACTCTTTAAAGGCGCAACAAAAAAGGTTACAGTAAGAGGAGCAATAGATACATGTAGTCAACGCTCTTCTTACATATCTAAAAATGCCATGACAGGTTTAATCCAATAATTTTGAATAATTTACATGAAAATTAGAGTGCCATCATTCAACTTTTGAGTGGTTCCAAAACAGCGAAGTTTTTCAGCAACTGTTATTTGCGGTTACAATTTTAAATGAAATCGGCGGAAGCTTTTTAAGCATGCCTTTCTCATTGACAATAGATTAAATTAATTTATAGAATTCACGGCACGAATCAAAGCGGTTGAAAATTCCTTAAGAAAAATGGTAATTCCTTTGCTGATTCTTCTTTTTTAATAATGATCAGTGCGAGACCCATGATATGCTTTGACTAGATTTTTATTACCGGCACAGACATTATATCAACTTTCTTCCTTCTTTAAATTTAGTTTAATATAATGTCCTGGGAGTTGTATTTAAAATTGCGAAATAAGTTTATACCTATCGGTAATGTTCAAAATTTTTTAACCCCACAGAGAATCAAATCATAGAAAGGTAAGTAAAGTGAACTAAAAATCTCCATCTGATAGGAGAGGAAGGCGAGTCTGCTTTACGTAAATGAAACCCATTGTAAAATCTTGATTTTAAATCTTATTTTTTGTTATCTTTACCCTTTGATAATATTTAAATCTTTCAAAAATGGAGTCATATATTATTAAGAATAATATTGTCCATGGAGAGTGTTGGTATTCCTACTAAAGAGGATAATGATCTAGCCTCTTATGATGAGATCATGATTAAAAAATTTAGAAATGATATTTCTTTCCAGGATGGCAATTATTATGTCAAACTTCCTTGGATAGAAGAAAAAATTAAAAATGTTGCTTCAAATTTTGATATTTCTTTGAGAGTATTGAATAGAGAACAATGGTTCCCTATATGAAAAAATTTGCGTTGTTAAGAAAGCTTAATATGAAGCTGGTAATTATAAGCTTGAAGAAATTACTCAAGATTAGTAACAATGTTGGTAACGAAGTTTTATACCCAATGTGATGATCACTATTTACTACAGTCACAGACCTATTAGATAAGAAGTGAGGAAGCAGGATCAACAACTAACGCGAATAAGACCTGTCTCTTAATTGCTTCTATTTAAAATCATCTAAAAAGACAGCCCTTCCTGACACTCAAGCTTCCCTATGCTAGGTTAGATTTAATTGAACTCCCTTCTCTCTAAGAATACTTTTAGTATTTAGAACTAAATAATTATGTTGATATCCCTTGAGTGCACATTAAACTACAAGCCTTCTTTTGTCTATCAAATTACAGAGACGAATATGACAAAAGAGCAAATTCTGTTTTTTGTATGGTATCAGAATGATGAATTGATCTCTTTCAGGTTTAAAACTTTCACTCCTGTTACGGTTATACACGCGTCCCACTTTCATTCTCCATTATATAATGAAAACATAATGTAGAAAAGTTCCCTGATGATAATGTACGAATATTCTTGTCTTCTTAATTCTTATTGTAGACAACGCTGATTTTAATCAGGCAATAATTGCAGAAGAATTGAAAACGGTTGTAACCATCTTACTTATTGAAAGAAACTGAACCAGGGTGGGTTTGAACTTCGCTCTTGGAATAGTAATTGTGAGCAGTTGTGTGAGAGTATGAGAAATGGATGGTAGGTATGTGGAGCATGAAAATGAGTATGAAAAGGTGCTTGGGTATAAATGGGGCAATTTAAAGGAGATTCCCTTCTGTGTCGTCAGTAAGTCTATAGGAGGAATCGTGTACGTACAAAGTGCAGACAGATACGTTAATCTGCGAACTTCAAGTATGTTGACTCCTTTACGGACTTACAATACCTGATATACCCCACGCAGAGCGAAGTAGTTTGAGAAGTGATTTTGGAAGCACTTCAAAAAAAGAAATGGGATGAATAAAATCTAGCCTAGGGGAAATGTTTGATCTCTGAATGGGGTAAACCTGAAGCGAAGGATTTAAATGAATTGAGTAAGATTGAGTTTTCACGTCAAATTGTGTTAGAAAGTGCAATCCTATGTCTGAATATCTTTTGCTCCGCAGTTAATGCAAATGTACGGTTTGTTGGCTAATGGTATCAAGTGAAGGAAATAACCTTTTTTTGCAAAGGCCAAAGTAACACACCTGTAAAAAGAACCTGATACGTATCTCCAACCTTACGAACTTATTAGAGAGATCCTTTTAGCTTTAAAAGCATATCACCAACCCTAGTATAGACTCTATATTAACATACATTTTTGATATGTAAATATAAGTGTGGCACTCACAAGTAGTTCTTAAAATTTGGCTTTTGAACAGGTGGAAACACAAGGTCCAAGGAGCTAAGTATGTACTTAATAACACACCACCCACCACCAGAGTTAATCCACTTTTGTGTGATGACTCAAAGTACAATTAAACTAATAAAATTATCTTAACTAATGGCAAACTGCTCCACCCAGCAATTGGGCATTAAACTTTTAACAATTTGCGAAAAATTTAATATTGGAAACATGGTAACCAAGTGCTTTGTAAGGATCTTGGAAGGTGGCCAACAATTTCTAAATAAGCTTTCACTTCTCAAGAACTTAGTATTATTGCTACACCCTTAAATTAACTACTAATAGTAATTAATATTTAAACATATAATATTTGATGAAATATTGGAATAATAATAAATTTAGTAAATTTGAAAAAAAGTAATAATATAAATTTATTTGTTTATGTTTCTAAACAAAATTACTACTTTGTTAAAAAAAGCTACTCTAAATATTATGTATTAAAAAAAGTACAAAACTCTTCATATACTAAGAGAATTGACTTTTTAAAAAAATCGGAATCAAGAGGGTGCAATACTAAGCCTAACCGTTAAATAACTTAAATTTATTTTTTGGATGGTGATGACATTGTAAGATCAAAGGGATAAGACATATCCAAATGTACATACTCACTATAATTTAATGATATTAACAAAAATCCTACTCCTTTTGTCGATACCACCACTTCACCAGCCAATATTAATTTTGAAAAGGCTCAATAAAAAATGGCAGCATTTGGGATTAGAAGTAGTTAGCATTAAATTATATTAGAACCAAGGTTTCATGGATTCCCACACGCGCATCGCATAGAATATAAACAGGCTCTTAATCAGTGTTGTTAATGCAAAAAAAAATCTTCAAATGTGCGTGCTTTTAAATATCCTAAAGTGCACTGACATCCCTAAACATCACATGAATTCTAGTGAATGCCTTAAATTCACAAGCATTGACTTTACTGGTCAATATTGATGACTAATGAGCACTACAGGATAACAAACTGGACAAGATGTGTTATCCTATCATCCACATGTCTTAATGTAAGATTTAGAACAGTCCCTGCACATGCAAATTTCCTCTTTTACTAGCTCTTTACAAAGGTTTTGTAACACTAATATACCATCCTAGATTTCCTTTACTCTGATAACGCTAGAACATTCGTGAAGGGGGCAGACATCTTGTCTGGGCTCTGGGGGTCCATGTTCAGGATAACATCCAAAAAATTAACAATATTTAAGCATATTGCCTATTTCCCAATTATTACACTTGGTGGGGGTCCTTTATTGTGATGACGTCAAATACGACTTTTGAAGTTTGTATGTATAAAAGTATATTGGTAGAAAGCAGAAGTTAAAATTATTTCAACCTATTTATTATAGTGAAATCCTCTTTTAATAAAAAATGCTATTACAGCAGGCCTCTCAAATATAGATCAAGAAGACTAGGTGATCTAGAAACCATAACTCCTAACTCATTCATTCGTTTGAATTGTAATACTTCTCTTATTTTAAAGGATGCAAATGAAGAAGTCTGGAAGGAACCTGACAGGGGTTCTTTAGAAAGCAAACTGCATATAAGTTACCAAGAGAATTTAAACTGTTTAAACCAACTATGGTATGAAGCTTTACCTATTAGATTAAGGACGCTATGACCTCGATATATAATCAACATCATCTTGGAAAATAAAATCAAAAGTAAACCTGATAATGCTCAATAAATCCATCTCTAAAGCCTCGTACCCTTCTGGAATGATGGGTAGAGTTATAGGAGGTTGTAATTGTTATGACAACAAACTAAGAACTGTTAAGTTACAAAGTAACGACAAATATTACTCACTCACCATTCAATACAGATAAATCACATTAGAATTGTCCTTAATAATAGAAAAAGTCTCTAATGATAAAGATAAATCAAATAATGATGATAAAGCAGCTGATGACTCCGGAGGCAGTAGTTGGTAGAACCCTAAACGTCAAGCGCCCCATAAAGTTCCCAGACCACGCATCATTTAAGTCCAACCAACTAGACTCATAAAATACAGTCATATGCGTAGCCCAAGGCTACCCCCTCTCTCTCTGGAGAATTGTTTAAACATTTTTTACTTCATATTTATTGTTAATTAATTTATTTATATAACTTTATATTTTAAAATAATTATACTTAAATTTTAGTAGAAACTTATTCAACTTGTTCCTTCCCTGTAATCATTAACCCAAAATTAGAGCAAGCGCATATTCTAACAGCGGCAATCCTTTCCTTGATCATCATTCATTATTATAAAAAAACAGAAATAAGTAAGTACTTGTGACCATTACGTACTCGGAAAAGTTGTTCTTTTGTTTATATGCAACTTTTAAATTGTTAAGCATATAACAGTGCAAGTTCTACTTAAATTAGACTATAATCCCAACCTAGTTTATGTTGGGAAATATTTATGTAATACTTTCTCTAATAATGAATTCCTTTAAAGCATTTAAAAATATATTCCAACAGTGCAATATCGTTCTGAAAAGTCAAAGTAGTTTTCGCAGTTTAGCCATCGTTCTATGCTCCTGAGCTTATGATTCCAAAGAAGACTGAAATTTACCTTAACTAAAGTTTATGTCAATAATATGGTACAATATTTTGTTTCAGGTTTCAGGGAAGGCTTCAATTTTCCTAGGTAAATAAAGAAAGATTTTCGTATGGGAAATCTGGACAAGTTTATTTTAATTTTTATTAAATTCCAGAAGATACTACTGGTTTCAATTTCTGGTGAGTTTTGGTATTCATATTATACCCCGGGAACGTGTGGAGGACGGAGTTAACAATAATAGTATATTACTATATACTATATATATGAAAATATTTACGCATATAATATAAGATTTAAAAATATGTGTATACTACTTTAATATCTACTATAAACCTTTTTTTAGTGTAATTATTTTCTATTTATAAATTAGTAAATGTATACAAGAATTAATCCTCTGATTCCCTTTTTAGAAGAGGTGGTGAATATTTACGTAAAAAAATATATAAAATAAACACATAATACCAATTTATTTCAGTAATATTACTTCAATTCTGTCTTTCGCATATAGATTAGAAATTTTATATTACATACCTACAAATTCAAGCCAGCTTATAATCTGAAAGGTAGATAATCATAAGACATGTAAAATTATTGATTAACACAAATTTAAAGTACAAAGAAAAACAGCAGTACCTTTCTCCTGAAAAGACTTCTGGACTTCATTGTATTTAGACACTTAAATTTGCAGTTCTCAGTGAGTTAATCTATTTTTATCATTGCATAAAATCTTTATGTACGCCCAATTATTATATTAGATAACCACTAATAATAATGGAGGAAGGTTATATAATCAGAATATTTATATAGTAAAAATTTAATGTAACCAAAATATGCCTACAACTTATTTTAACAAGCATCAAAAATTGAAACTAGTCTTATTATTACTAATATACTAGTATATACATATATATATAATATATAATTCATATAAATATCTAACTATATATATATAATAAAATATTCATATAACTTATACTATATATATATATATTATAATACTATAGTATAACTAATTCCATATACTATATATAAGCGTATAATATATATATATAAATATCACTACTATATACTATATACTATTATATATATATATAATATATATATACTATACTATATTACTAATATATATATTATATATACCCAATATACTAATACTATATATATACTCTATATATATATATCATACTATTAACTATATATATATATATATATATATATATTATAATATATAATATCATATATATTTAATATACATATATATTAATAATAATATATACCGGTATATATATATACTACTATAACTATACTATATATATATATATAATCACCTCTATACTATTCATATATATATAAATATATATATATATATACTATATTATAGTATAAATATATACTTCACTATACCTATATACTAATATTACTATATACTCAATATAATATATATATAATAATATAATTGACAGTTGTCCACCCGACCATCGCACGGGCAGAGCCTATTCAGGGAGGGGGTGTTGCACTCCAAAATTCATCCACTAGTGCAAATTACGCAGATTAGAGCACAGACCGCAGGCTTTAAAGTGAGGGAGATTAATTCAGCAGAACACAGCGCAAGATGGAAGAAGTTCCAACAGAACAGAAGTGGCAGAAAGCAAGGAAGCCACCACAGCGAGACAGACAGACCACGAGCACCCCCTTGTGCTATGAGGGCGTCGTAAGGTGGTGGTACGCGGTGGTAAGTTCTCTCGAACACCTGCACGCCCTGCTGTTACCTATAGAAAAGAGGATAAAGCACCAACATCCGCCCAAAGATAGAGGTCAAATGAACTGGAAAGTACAGACAGTTTATAAGCCTTTTTTTGGCTTTGACTCGACCCTGTCGAAAAAGCCGGGTGAAACGCAGAGCCCCCCCCAGACAATGAGACAGTACTCCTAGCAAGGGTGCATGAGTACCCTTGTATAGTTGGGCTAACTCTCGAGAAGTGGAAAAAAAGTCTGCAGTCTACACCATGAACTCCCATTTCAATTGAGGCCCACACCCCTAGCAACCGTCCGTGATGTGAGGTTCCCAGACATTTTTTTGCTTATGTTAACGCCAAGGATGTTTAATATTGTCAACAGGAAGAGACGAGAGAACCGTCGAAAAGAGATAGGAAAGTTAGAAGGGGTGGTTTTAGAGAGGGAGATTTGTAGAAGTTGACGTTTTTAAAGACTTGAGAATTCACAAGGTTGAGAAAGACCCGCACTCAGAAATTCTATCCAGATCAGCGAGAATAGAACATCAGAAAGATTAAGACGAGAGGCAACTTCTAGAAGTAGAAAGCAGGGAGCAGAAGTGAAAATGAGTTGATAGAATGAAGGGTGAGTCATCAAGCATGAAGTGGATACGAAGTTAGATGTGGCAGGTCAAGGACATCGATTAATGAAAGTGGAAATACCAAGTATAGAGATAAAAACAGACCTTGAGGAACACCACTATTGAAAGAAAAAAGAAGAATCGCTCCATCAACAACATGCACCGAATATTGAGCGATTTCGAAAGAACAGATAGAAATAAGCTAAGGCCAAGAGGAGGAAAATACATGAAACCAATCAAATTCTTCATTGTCAGAGCACGGACCAGGTGACCAAGGGGCATAATAAGAAAATTCAGAAGAAAGCATGCCATCTTGATAAAAGAAACCATTCATTAAATAATAGGGTTGTTAAATTTTGGACATGGTTTGCCCCAACAAGGAGTTTTGTTGAGCACAACTTTTCAATGCAACAGTTTAAGAGGACTGGATAGTATAATCGGATGGTTTCGGATATCATATAGTATATTTTGATTAACATTTATTGGCAGGCTTTTAGTTACTGTAATTATTAAGGTTAATGCATGTGTATCTGATGTTATTCAAACGCTGGTAGCTATACGTTAGCATGTATATACTTTATATATAGCTTTTAGTTATTAAAGCTTTTAGACTTTGTGTATAAGTTCAGTTATTGACAAGTTCCAGCGTCGCTTTGTGGATTTGCAATTAGCATGTTTTTAGATTTTGTGTATTCCTGTAGCATCGCGGGACGGGGCTCTGACTTGGACGCACTTTAAGGTAATAACTTCCGTCTTCCCCCACTGTTCTCTAAATCGCACTATTTTAGAATTCCTATTTTTTTTTTTGAAAATTCAAGTTTTAAAATAAGCCACTAATTACAGCTCACACAGAATAATAATGTAATTCTAAATTCTATTATTTTTATTAAGTTTAAATAAAGCTCATTTAGCCTCACCTTGGAGGGGTGAATGGGACGCACCATTGAGGGGTGAATCGGACACCATTGTTTTTCGTATTTTCTCTTTAACACCATACAATACAAATTTTATATTTTAATTTTACTTAATATATAATTGTTTCACTCATATATAAATACAGTAATTAACGAAATAAAAATGTCCAATATGATACATCAAAACTCAGGAATAAAACATTGTGTGGTTCCGATTCATGCATAAGAAGCTATGAAATTCTGAAACTGTTTGAAAGTCCTTATGTCCAAATCTAATTTCATTTTTTATTTTAATTTTTACTCTAATTATAGTAATATTTATTATACTAATTAATTTAATACCATAATTACTAATAATAATAATAAATACATAAAAATACCGAAAAACAATGGTGGGTCCCAATCACCGCCCATTCATCACATTTTTTCTTACGGATGGGGTGAGAACCCCCCACACTCCACCGCTCCAATTCACCCCATGCACAATTTTTACGGATGGGGCTAATTGGACCAAGTTAAGGGGACCCGTGCATTTCCAGCCAACTAGCTTAAACTGTTTGGAACAAAAATTACTTTGCCAGTTTTTAAAGCTAACATAATCGAGTGTATACACTGAAAAACCAATTAAAATCCATCCACAATTTTTCAATCCTCTTATAACAATACTAGTTAAAAAAAACTAACATTTTCCAAGTGAAATCCTAATTGAGGCATTTTATACCCCCTAATTTCTATGTATATTTTTTAAAAATAAAAAACTCTCTATAAAATTAAAGATGATCTAAATAAAACTTGTAGTAGCACCGCAATGGCTATTCGACTATCAACGTATTTACAATGCTCATAAAAGCCTTAGAAATAAAAAAGATGAGCTGATTAGTATCATAAATGAGAATCTAGACATTACTTTCAACATAACTGAGGCATGGGTTCAATGAGATTATACTGAAGACTCCCTTTCACGACATATGAAATAGACGATATTCACTTTATTTATACCAGAATAGAGGAAAGAAGGGTGGTGGTGTGGCCCGGTTAATGTTAAAAGAACAATATTCAATCTGTATTAAATGACTGACTTTTAAAATTGGAAGCATGATTTTGAATCGGTGTGGGTAGATATTATATACAATAAATCATTTAGAATAGGGAAATTTTATAGACCTCAACTGGCCACAGTCAAGAATTAAGAACGTGAAATTGGTGAAAGAAATAGAGACAGCATGCCACAAGTAAAGAAAAAGGTATAGTCATAATGGGTGATTTAATTTTCCTGGCATTCATTGTTTTCTTATATCCCCTAATATGGACCATAGTAGTTCTTACATTCAATACAATTGTCCATACATGATAAACTTTTTTGAACCCAGATGGTCAAGAACCCACAAGATACGATGCACTACTAGACTAATATTAACTAACGATGAAAGTATGGTGGACGAAGTTAGAGTACCGCTTGAGGAGAAATTTAGGACTTTAGTGACCATATATAATTAGATTTAATATGAACGTGATATCTATATCTGGGCCCAAAATGCAAGTTAATAAGGAAAAGATCTAGATTTCCGAAAATTTCAAATTTATCAAATTTCGAGACTGCTTAGTACAACTAACTGGGATTAAGAGTTTAAAAAACCAAAACTGTTTTATAATGTGGGAACATTCTAAGCAAATTTTAACGAATATCAGTCAGTATTTTAAGAATAAAACCCATAAGGGTGCAAAGCAGAAAAACCTGTTTGGTGAATAGAGAGATAAGAGGAAGCAGAAATTAATGAAGAAAGAGTAGGCAGTTTTAAAAATTATCAAGGTAAGCACTAAGGGAAGATGATTAGAAAATTATAGGAAAAATAAGAAGAACAACCAAATTTTCAATAAGAAGGCAAAGAAGAGCAGAAATTAATTAGCAAGGAGTAGTAATAAGAATCTGAAGAAGTTTTTTCGCTTTTTATAAATTTAAAAGTAAGAATAGGACGATTGGTCAATTAAAAATATGAATGAAAATATTTAGCGAGTTCAGATAAGGAAATGGTCAACATTTTCAATGCTTATTTTGCTTCAGCGTTTACTGAAGAAAGATTAGATAATAGTTTGGAGACTAAAGTTTCTTGTTAATGCATATAACAAATGCTTAACCAGAAATTTTGAATTTCGACTGTCAAAACATTAAAACGTTTTATTAGATCATATGACCCAAGTAAACGCTGCAGGCCCTGATGTAATATATGGTAGAATTCTGAAAGAGGGGAGGTACCAGCAATTGCAAAGGCACTGTATTTGATTTTTCAAGTGACCTATAGCATTTGGCGAGGTACCAGATGACTGAAAAATGGCATATGTTGTGCCTAATATTTATAAGAAAATTAGTAAGGAAGATTTGGGAAATTATAGGCCAGTTTAGCTTAAGATCTCTGGTTGTAAAGGTTCTGGAAACGTTGGTTACTGAAAGGGTCATATAGAGAAATATTTAGGAAGATAACAAGGTATTGTATGACTCCCAGGCACAGTTTCAGAAAGGGTAGGTTCATGTCAGACAAAACCTTTTAGAATTTAATGGAATACATTACTGACTGCATTCACTGAGGAGAATCCAGTTGATATTGTATATATATAGAACTTTAACAAAGCTTTTGATAAGGGTTCCCCACATAAGGCTGATAAAAAGTATAAGCAAATGTGGTTATAGGTGGCGAGTGGTACTGTTTGGACTTAAGAGTGGTTCTGCGAACTAGAAACACAGTGTGCTACAACTAAATGGGAATAAATATCAATGGGAAAAAGTGAAGAGTCGGTGATCCGCCACCAAGGGTTCAGTGGGCTGGGGCCACTATTGTTCCTCCATATACTATAAATTGATTTAGACCAGGACTTCAAATTGCAAGGTATTCTAAGTTGGCAGATGATACTAAAGTGGCACCACCTCAGTTAGGAATAGTGAAGGATGCATAAAGATTCAAAATGATCTTCGTAAACTTCTTGGGTGGGCACATAAGTGGCAAATGAATTTTAATAGTAAACAGTGTAAGGTTCTTCACCTAGGTACTCAAATAAAAGCTTCTTACTACGATATGATGGGCATTGACTTGAGTCTGCTGGACCAAGAAAAGATTGAGGTGGTGATATAAGCACCTAATCTCAAAAAGTAGCTCAATCAGTGTTTGGAAGCTAGAATACAGCTATAAGAATGCTGGACACTAAATAAGAATGCGCAATGTTTTTACAAGAAGCAAGGAAGTAATAAGTAAACTGTATAATAGCTATGTTAGGCCGTAATACACTCACTCTCACACTCTCTCGGGCCCCCTATTTAAAGAAAGACTTAGATATCCCTAAGAGAGTGAAACATAGAGCAACAAGGATGATTTCTGGTTGAGGGTAAGAGCTAATGAGGAAGAGGCTGAAAGGAGTTAGGGCCCCAACCGCCCGCCAACCCAATGGCTTTCTGTACGAAAGGCGAATTCTCAGAGGGGCATGATACAAGTCTACAAAAATTTACACCTATTGATAATACAGAGACGAATAAATTTTTCATAGTAGAACAAGGACAGGTGACCAGGGGGCATAATAAGAAAATTAAGAAAGAAAGCATGCCATCTTGATATAAGAAAGCAATGCATTCAGTAATAGGGTTGTTTATTAAATTTTGGAATAGTCTCCCAGAGGAGGTTGTTGAGTGTGAATCGATGGCAAACATTTAAGAAAGGGTTCAGGACTTCGCTTTATGCGGGATGGGCTTGGGAAGTCCATATCAATAATATATTGACGAAGCCAAATTGGCGGGCTTTTTTAGTTGTGATAATATTATACGTATAGATGGCATCGCTGTGACCCTAACTTAGTTATTAATGCATGTGGATGATTTGGTATCATATTTATATATCATATAGTTTTTGACTAAGCAAACTTGGTGGATTTGTAAGTTACCCCAAAACAAATTGACAAGCCCCTAGGTGCTTTGTAGGATTCGCACTGCACATCGTTTTCGCGCTTCGAGGTTGACTGGGAACAGTCTCGATAAGCCATGTGGCTTTTTACTGTCTCTATATTCTTAATGTCTTAATGTCTTAAATGAGCAAAAATTTTTTATTTTTTTATTTAGTGGACTGAATCACCCCTCTAAAAAAGGTAGGCCCTGTCACCCGGCCTGACGCTATATAGTTATTGACAAGCCCTAGGGTGCTTTATGGATTTGCATGAACATGTTATTTGGTGATTGGTTCTGTTGGCTTGACTGGGACAATCTTGATGGGCCCATGTGGCTTTTTACTATCTTTTTATTTCTAATGTTCTAACTTTTTTTTCCTAAAGATAGCGCCGATTTTTGTTTTCATTATTCTTCATTATTAATTTTTTAAAGTAGCTATATCCTATGATTTTTATAAAAATCAGGAGTGACACCCTTTTGCACTACTATTACCCATAGTTTATTTTGTTTATTCTTTGTATTAATGCATTTGCAGTATATTATGCAAAAATTGAAAAATTCTAAAGAAACTTCTAATGTTCTAATAATTTTAGAGATATGTAATGTCCGTCAAGTTAGCAAAACATATTGTACCATGCATAGAGGAAGAATCTTCAATCAAATATTTTCCAAATGAGGAAGCATTAATTATCTCAGTAGCTCATTTTAGGTTTGAGAAAAGACTTGTTCTCTATGGTTTGATTAAAACATAAGTGTAATATTACATTTGTGTAATTCAAACTTATCAATTTAGGTAAATATAACAAGCAGGGGAACAATCACAGTGGCCCTGTATACTAACTAGACAATGGAACAACTGTATTAGAGGCCAGTCTAGAGCTATAAGAGAGATCTGTAGTTTTAAAAATTAGTTAAGCTAAGATTGAAGGAACTGTTAATTTGTTAGTTATAAAAAAAAATGCCATAAATTTACCCAAAATGATGTTAACTGAAAGAAAATTATCTTTAAAACGTCTAATATTCTTTGCTTCAGTACAAAATTTATTTATTTATTTATACATGGTCGTGGCATGGCCATAACATCGGCCCCACTTAACAAATATTTTTTTTTATTTAAAAACTTTGTATTTAAATCATAAAATTATTATAATAGATATAAGTAAATGAATATTGGAAATAATATATGGTACATATGGAACAAAAATAAAACAAACTAAAATAAAATAAAATAAAAAATGAAAATTAAGAAATAAAATAAAATAAAATAAATTTAAATAAAATAAAATAAAATAAAATAAATAAACAAAATCCCGCTGATGGAGAGTAAAATCTCCTTTGACTCATTCAATATTAAGGGAAATTTAAGAAGCAACATAGTTTTCCAGCAGGGTTGCTATGTAAGAAAGTTGTTGAAACCTTTTAATTGGCGCCGAAATTGTTTTTTAAGAAAAAATTACTACTAGGGCAAAACAAAGCTTAGGTTTATACTTTGCAACCCAACGGTTGATGTGACATAACTAACATCATTACATTCATGGTTTTCTATTAATCCACGACGATATATTATTGTTAACTATAAAAACTTATATACTTTCACACAGTGGCGTACCAACATGTGAATGGGCCGGTGTGCCACTAAATTTTATGGGCCCCCTTATATATATATATATATATATATATATATATATATATAGTATCATATATAATATATATATATATATATCACATACTATATATACTTATAATATATATATAATATACCATATATAATAATATATTATATATATATATAATATATATATATATACTACTTTACATATATATATATATAACATTACTATATATACTTATAGAGATATTATATTCTATCACACCATTTGTAGAACTGTATCTCGTTAGTCAACGCGAAGTTAAAAGTTTTTCCGGGTTGTTTTTAATTTTCGCTGTCTCTAACTCTCGCTATATATATTTATATGCAATCGACGATATTTTTATCATAATAAATTAAGTGATAGGGGCAATGCTCAGCCTAGGACTTTCCAGATCATAGTGACTGAACGAATAAATGTGAATCGCAACACATCTTCATTAACTAGAACGCCTTTTTATATATATTAAGATTGTTATTGTCATTATTATTGATTTTTTGATTTTGAAAAGTATTTGAAATATATACTCAATCTTATATATATATATATCATAAAACGGTGATAATTGGTTTAGAAGCGACAACTATCATCAATCATATCTCAAAACTACAAGAGCCACAAGGAAAAGGAAATACATGCCTGAAATTGTGACCAATTAGGGCGGAAAATGTAAAAAAAAAAAAAAAAAAAAAAAGAAAAAATATATCTCAAAAACTACAATAGCTACAGCGAAAAAGGAATACATTTTTTGGAATCCTGGTAAAATTTTAGAATAGGAAAATGTAAAAAAAATAAAAAAATAAAAAATATTTATTGTTTAAAAAATATTATAATATGATTAGAGAGCCTATTAGAGACCTTTTATTGGTTCTCGTTAAAATAAATAGAATTTTCTATAAATTTTGCTTTTTTTTCTTTTAACTAAGAATACCCCAAGGGTATACCGCACCGATGGCAAGACGTCGGGGTCTCTCGGCCTCCGGGGAACTACGGGGTAGGACTAATTCCCCGCCCTCCGGGGAGGGTTTCCGGAACCCCCGCTCTTGGTATTTGGGTGTCGCGGGGGTTCCTCCCGCCCCTCCCCTACGGGTAATGGAAAACGTCCCCCTGTGTTCCCCGTCGCTCGAGCCCCCATGAAAAAAAAATAGCCAATTATTTATTTTTTATTATTATTTACTTATTCTTTGAAGTTTACCCTCCCAAAAATTTGACAGGGACGTCAAAAAAATGTATTCCTTTTTCGGCTGTAGCTATTGTAGTTTTTGAGATATGATTTTTTTTCATTTTTTTTTTTTTTTTTTTTTTTACATTTTCCGCCTAAAAAATTTTGCCAGGATTCCAACAATGTATTCCTTTTTCCCTGTAACTATTGTAGTTTTGAGATATGATCGATGATAGTTGTCGCTTTAAACCAAAGTATCACGCATATATATATATATATATATATAATATATATATAGATATATATATATATATATTATATATATATATTATATATATATAATATATATATATAATATATAATATAATATATATAATATATATATATATGATAATATATAATAATATATATATATATATATACTATATGGTCAGAATTTTTTTTAATGCTTCACAGTATGTAGCTAAGAACGGCAGATCCTACAGGCAAGATATATATTTGGAATCAGCCGAAAATTCTAAGGATAATTTAAATTTTTTTTTTTACAATTTTTTTTTTTTTTTTTTTTTTTTTTTTTTTTTTGGAAAGTAAAAATTTTTTTTTTCAAAGGAATACCCTAAGGGTAAACCACAAAAGATGGACAGAGAGGTCACGGGGTCTCTCGGCCTCCGTGGACGACGGGGGGACTAATCCCCCCTCCGGGAATGGTCTCCGAACCCCGCTCTTTGGTCTTTGGGTGTCGCGGGTTCCTCCGCCCCTCCCCCTCCTGGTGAACGTCCCCCCTCTGTCCCCGCCGTCGCTCGAGCCCCCTAAATTGGTGAAATAATTGTTTTTTTTTGGCAAAATTTTATTTTTTTTCTAGGGGGCTCGAGCCGAACGGGGGACAGAGGGGGACGTTTCATACCCGGAGGGGATGGTTGGAACCCCCGCGACACCCAAGACCAAAAAGAGGGGGGTTCCGGAGACCACCCCGGAGGGGGGGATTAGTCCCCCCCGTCGGCCACCGGGAGGTAGAGATCCCCCGGCTCCTCCATCTTTGCGGTTTACCCTAGGTATTCCTTTAGTTTAAAAAAAAAAATTACTTCCAAAAAAAAAAAAAAAAAAAAAAAAAAAAAAAAAAGGTAATCCCATCCTTAGAATTTTCGGGTGATTCCAAAATATATAATTGGTTTTACTGTAGGATCTGCCGTTCTCTATATATACGGTGAGCATTAAAAAAATCTGACCATATATACATGCACACACTGCAAAAACATTTTAATAACTGCAAAAATAACACATCTGACCTAATTATAAACAAAAGCCTCACGCTATTCATAGCCTAGCTAAGTAAAATAGGTGTCAGAAGTTTATAAAAAAATTACGCAAAAAAAATCAGCCCCTGCGGTATCTATCTATTATATTATTATTATTATTATTATCATTACTTTATTATTATTATTATTATTAATTATTATATTATTATTATTATTATTATTAATTATCTATTATTATATTATTATTATTGTACTAAAATAGTTCAAAATTAGTAAGGCCAAAATAATGCCTAACTACAATGCATTCTTTTCACAAAAAATCGACTCCAAATTGCAGAATTCCATTTCGTACGATTTTCAACGGAAACTTCGCAAAAATTAAAAACTCCGTCAAATCTTCACGTCTTTAGCAACAGTACAGCTTGTACACAAATTTCGCCTATATATATATATAATATACTATATACTATACTATACCCAATATATATAGTCTTGATATTATATATTTATACTTATATATATACTACTCTATATATACAGAACAGCCCCTATATATACCCTATATATATATATAATAATTATATATATATATAATAATATATATATATAACAGGGCGGCTCGTCATTAAGGGCCAGTGGGGCCCGGCCCCACCAGTAATTCTTTAAAACAAATAAATTTCTTAATTAAAAATAAATTATTTTAGTAATTTTCATTTTTAATTTCGATTCTTCTAACAAAATTATTTGTTGCATATTCAAAATTAATTTCCTCGAAAATTACACTTTCGATTTTTTACGAGCTTCGGCAGCTTCTGGGCCAGCGAAATTGGGCCCTGAGAATATATAAATAAGCGTATACAACAAATGTACGCATGCACGTCTTTTGTGACGTAGACTCTCATTCATTCAGTTTATTGAAAGCTAGGGCCAGGGTGAACGGGCCCACTTGGATATTAATTGCATTATTGCATATATTTCTTTAAAACAACATGATTTGT
>JABUQX010098690.1:0-5000 GCA_015478945.1 Trachelipus rathkii
AGAGATCTGCACTATTTCCTCTCTCTTCAGCGCTCTCAAATATTTGGTAGCTGACCATCTTTCCAGAGAGTTCCTCACGATTCCGCCATCCTTCTTCGGTCTTCCCTTGGTCTTTCCTGCCTCTGGTGTCCATTCTCATTCTTCTTTTTTGGCATTCTCTCCTGCTCCATCCTCTCCAGATGTCCCCACCAATTCTCAAATTCTCCCACATCTAACTGAATTCATCTTCTTCACACCTATATCTTCTCTAATAACTTCATTTCTTATTCTGTCTCTCTTACTCTTTCCAATCATAGTTCTTAATATCCTCATCTCCGCCGCTTGTATTCTACTCTCCTCTCCTTCTCGTTGTTGTCCATGTTTCCGCTCCGTACAGCAGTGTGGGAGTCAGTATGCTGTTAAAAATCACTTTTTTAACCTCTTTTCCGATGTTTCTATCTTTCATCATGGGGTATACCGCTTTCATAACTAATCCATACTTTTTCCATTCTTCGCGTAATCTCTCCTCCACTTCCTCCCCTTATGTTTAAAACCCCCTCCGAGATAATTTCCGGTTTTTACCGCCTTCACCTCCTCCTCTCTCACCATCATTCTCATCCCCTACTCATTTCCTCCGTTAACTGTATAAATATCTCTGTCTTCTGTATGTTCCATCTTCATCCCTGCCTCCTCCAACTCCTCCGCAAACAACTCCACCACCTCTCGAATCGCCTCCTCTCTCTCGCTTCAACATGCCAGATCGTCCGCATATGCTCATTATGTTCCCCTTCAAATCTCGCAGGTCATAGGGAACATGATCAAGTCTATAAAATATTAAACACGGACCATTTTTTTTTCTAGGGGCACAAAAAGAAATGGTAGGAAGACGTGTAACTTGATTCATTCTGTAATAGTGTTTAAAATTTTTGAATGGTTTCCGCGCAGGAGTTTGTGAGTGTGACTCAACGTTGCAACATTAAAGAAAGGGAATTGGGATAGGTATATGGATTGTTTGTGATCATATAGTATATTCTGACGTAGCCAAAGTGGCGGGTTTTTAGTTAGTTATTAAAGTAAACCGCATGTTGTAGCCACCAGTATCACAATAAACTTAATAAAGCTTGTATTGTGGTTTAGCATGAACCTTAGCTAAAGATTTACTTTTGGTAGTAGTTTGCGTATATATTATATTGAACTTTGTTTAGGAAATTGACAGCCTTGGGTGTGGTGTAGGTGTGTTTGTCAGCATGGGCAATGTATTTGAATAATATTTAGTTGACTGGACAGTCTCGATAGGTCGCATGTTGCCTGCTAACTGGTTCTTTTGTTTCCTTATCTCTATTCTGAGTTAATACTACGAACTTTGATATAAATATTAACTTTCTGATTGGACAAACGATATGATGGTGTAAAAGCAATGAAAAAATGTTTTAGAGGTGTTTAAGCTGTGAAAATATCCAGCGGCTTTAGATGTTCATCACTGTTCCCATTCATGTGAAGTACAACTCATTAAAAACTTTATGGCACATCGAATGCAACTAGGTACTATTTTAGATTGCCATAGGCTGACTACGATTTTAAAAGAAAAAAAAAGAAAAGATTTCCCAGACACAAAATGGACAAAGCTCTCAGAAATGGGCGACACAACGGTAGGTGGAAAATTTCGATGGATTGTTACGACCTAATGAAATTTTTAAAGCATTGTTGAAGTTTAAGAGGAGCTTCAATGGATCAAGATATTAACCTTTTATAAAAAACTTAGATCTTTTCAAGTCTTTAAGCAAAAGCAAATTTGCTATAAGTTTTTATTTATTTATGTCTTTAACTTTTTTATTCTCAAACACTCTTTCATATGTATTACAATTGCATTCTTCATAATTTAGTGACAGCAACTGCTCTTAATTATATTGGAAATGTGATGTTTGTTTAGAAGGGTTTTCAAGCAAAAATCAACGAAACATTTTCAAACATTTTGGAAGTTGCAACAGAACTTCTGCTTTCTGATAATGAAGAAATTAAAATGCCTCTTGTGAGAATCAATTTAAAATGAAAAGATATAGGGCAATTACAATTTATATTCTTGATGATTTTTCAAACCAGTTAGAGAGCAAATTCGCGAATCAAAGATCCATACTTACTAATCTTTATAAAGTTACTTATTCCATCGACATCCATCCAAATTTTGCTAATTTTGGAAATAAATTTGATATGTGCAGTCATATTTAGATTGTTAAGGAATTTAGCCCTTACATCATTCAGCATAGCACGACGAAAGTCAATATTTTTCACTACCTGAGCCGAGAGCATAGCCGGGAAAAGGCACAGGGAAAGCAGCGGTATATACTTTTTCAATAATTTTGCCTGTTAACAGATCAAAATTAGGAATTTTTATATGAGTAAATACGGATCGATTTTTTTATTTTCCATTATCATTAATGTGCCATAATCTCATTCCCTTTTATTGAAAGTAATATATATTATATATATAAAAAATATATATATATATATATATATATATATATATATATATATATATATATATATATATATATATATAATATATATATATAATATATATATATATATATAATTATAGTATATATATATAAAATATAGATATAATATATTCTTAATCTAAAACACCCCGAAATTTTTTTTTTGCTACTGCTATATATATATAATATATATATATATATATATATATATCTATATATATAATATATATAAATATATTATTATATATATTATATATATATTATATATATATATATATATATATATATATAATATATATAATATATATATATATATATATATAATATATATGGCAAGTCATCATCAGTCACAACACCTTCTCTCACCCAAGATGGGTTAGGTGCGAAGCATGCACTAGAGAACAGAAAAGAAGTAGAAGAATTGACGAAAGTCGAAAAGAAAGCCCCAGCCTTACAGCCCCCTTTATATCCTTTAGTGAGAACTCGTGCATCAGAAACCACCTTAAGAGCTTTCAACGGACAGAAAGAGAGGATATCGTCATGTGGGGTTAATCCCTTGGCCCAGGTGGGCCCACAACAATACCCCCTAATAATCGCCATTCAAGCTATAAAAACGCTTTCTTCTCGCCTCTCCAAACTCACATTTCCTCCTCCAGGCATTTCTTTACTGACTCAATCACTTTTCCTCGGTCTCCCCAGCCGTTCGATTCCCGCACACTCACACTATACATGCCGCTTTAACCAACGCGACTATCAATCTCCCTTTCCACATGATGAAACAGCTCAACGTACTTTCATTATTCTCTAATATACCCACACCACACATTCTCCTAATACGTTCATTACATTTTTATCATTTTTTCACACCTAACACGAACCCTAAGATTGTCCATCTGAGCCCATTTTACTTTAGATCTATACCTCTTATTCAAAACCATAATAGTCTCACGACTATACATTAACACGGTAACAACATACCCTACATAGATTAATATCATATATATATATATATATATATATATATATATATATATTATATATATAATAATATATATACTATTTAATACTATAATACTATATATATATATATATTATATATATATATATATATATATATATGCGGAATGATTTGTTCTCTAGGGAACCTCAATTTAAAGATGAAAAGGAAGACAAACACCAAGGAGAGTGCCTAGTATATTAAGAACGTTTCGCGCTATAGCTAAGCGCATTATTCAGCTATAAGTAAATAAAAACATATAAATGAGCAAATGTCTATAATATTTACATTAATTTAAAATATATAGAAAAATAAAAATAAAATTACAAAAATTTATTCAAAAATTACCAAAAATTAAAAAAAATGAAATATATTATTAAATGCCTCAGATTTACTAACTGACATCCTATTTCACACACATTGAGTGACCAGATAATCGGACACTATTTTATACAAATAAATTATACTAAATAAATGAGTTGGTTGTTGGGACTTAGCTAAACTTAAAATCAGTATTTATAAACAGTATAATAAATGAAATTATAAAATAAATATATAATGAAAATTATTACAATTAAAATGAATTGGGTATGATTGGGGATAAATCAGAGTTCAGGTTCCAATTCATGAATGTAGAGGCCCTCCAAGATTTTCCTGTCGCGAGTATCAGTGACGGAGGCAAGAATCGAGAAGTCGTTGGTAGTGATGGGATGATCTTTTTCGTGGCTATGGCTACGTATGGATGAAAATTCAGGTGAGGATAGAGGAAGATTGGTACGGAAAGAAAAACCCTTGTGTTTGGCAATCCTGATGCAAAGTTGTAGGCCTGTTTGACCTACATAGCGGGCATTACAGCCAGCACACTTATACAAGTAGACTATCGAGGAGTGCAACTCTTTAGGGATTAAATCTTTGGACCTGAAAAAGTTACTAATTTTGAAGTTATTAGTAGGAATAAAAATAAAGGTGGCAAATGGGAAGTGTCTCGTTAATATAGGTCTGAGGGTTCTAATAAGGGTGTCGGTAAATCGACCTGTGTAAGGAATCTTCAGGTAAATTTTCTGTTTAGGGACATCAAAAGTGGGAGTAGGTGGTCTAAAATGGTTCTCAAGGAAATTAAATATGATTTGTAGCTGATGATGCGCTTAGCTATAGCGCGAAACGTTCTTAATATACTATGGCACTCTCCTTGATGTTTGTCTTCCGTTTCATCTTTAAATTGAGGTTCCCTAGGAACAAATCAATCGCATATATTTTAAGAACTAAATACTCAGGTAAGTTCATGGGTGTTTTTTTAGCATTTTTCTTATATTTCAAGCATTTTTTAGCATTTTTCTTATATTTCAAGCACTTTTTAGGTTTTTTTGTTATATTTCTGGCACTTTTTTAGCTTTTTTATTTATTTTTAACAACTTTTAAATACTCACGTAGGTTCATGGGTGTTTTTTTAGTATGTTTAATTTGTTCATTCCTTTCAGATATATATAGAGATATATATATTTTATGTATGGGATTCACCCCAATGGGTA
>JABUQX010098690.1:15000-34094 GCA_015478945.1 Trachelipus rathkii
ACACAGTTAAACATTTAACAAAATTTATCATAACCTTGTTCCGATTATCAATACAGACCCAAAGAATAATTGCTAGCGTAACAAGTTTTTTAATTATCAATAGTAATATTTAACAAAATTTATCATAACCTTACCTAAATATCCTAATAATCCCTAACAAATAATTGCAAACCTAAAAAGTTTTATCCAACATAACAATAAAATAAGTTCTTTGAATCAAATTATCATAGTAAAGTGGTGATAGTTTACCGAATTTTAAGGCAGAAATCAGTAAATCAAGCGCAGCCCGACCCTACCCAGGCCCCAACTACAACCCGTTTGATGATCTTTTGTCTATTGATCAATGATTTCAGATCACATATCGAGTATCATTTCGGATAAACATAGTACAAAAATAAGTTCTTTAAATACTAACCAACGAAGAATAAATGCTAACGTAACATTGTTTTCACATTAATTAAAGCTAACATAGCATTACCCAGAACTACGAATATAATGTACAATGAAAAAACCTAACACACCTTACGCACAAATAAACTACTAACATTAACAAAAATTCCATACTTAACACAGTAAAGTACCTAGCACACATACAAAACGTAACTATTCACACTTTTTCAAGCATATCTCTAACATATCCATGTTAATTTTACTTAACACTATTGATTTTACGTCGCATTTCGAGTAATCATTTCGGATAAACATAGCACAAATGAGTTCTTTATATATACTAACCATCGAATATATGCTAACATAACAAGGTTTTCACATTAATATAGCAAACATAGCATCAATATGACTAAGGAAATAATGTACAACAACAAATCTAACACACCTTAAGCACGGAATAAACTGTTTAACATTAACAAAGTTCCACACTTAATACCATAAAGTGACTAACATTGTGCGTAAAACGTAACTATTCAATACTTTTTCCAAGCATATGTCTATACATATTAACGTTAATTTTACACTGGACACAGTATGATTTAACAAGAAATTTAATGACAACCTTGTCTAATTATCTCATACAGACCAGCACGAATAACTGTAAACATAACAAAGTTTTATCCAAACTAACATATAAATAAGTTCTTTGAATAAAATATCATAGTAAATTGGCATTAGTTTACTGATTTTAAAGCAGTTAATCAGTAAAGTAAATCAAACCATCAACCCTTCCCCACCTCGCCCTCCATGACCTTTTGATCTATTGATCTATTGATTCCATGGACATCACATTTCGAGTATCATTTTCGGATAAACATAACACAAAAATAAGTTTTCTTTATATACTAACCATCGAATATAGCTAACGTACAACGTTTTTACATTAATTAAAGGCTAACATAACTAACCTGAAACTAAGAAATATAATGTTTACAACCGACAACCTAAACACACATACGTACGAATAAACTATACATTAACAAACTTCCGCCTTAACAGCAGTAAAGTACCTAACACTTCGTACAAAACGTAAGCCTATTCACAACTTTTTCAAGCAAATCTCTAACATATCAATGTTAATTTTTACATTAACATCGTAATATTTGACAAAAATTTTATCATAACCCTGTCTAAATATCATACTGACCAACGAATATAATGCCTAACGTAAACAAATTTTTTACATCAACTTCCTTATATTTAACAAAAAATTCATCATAACCTCGTCTAAATATCAATAATCCCTAGCGAATAATTGCAAACATAACAAAGTTTAACCAAACATAACAAAAATAACAAAATTTTATCCTGACATAACATAAAATAAGTTTTGAAATAAAATAAAGCAGCTTAAAGCGAAATAGTTTACTGATTTTAAAGCAGTAAATCAGTAAATCAGTAAATCAAAACCACCCACTCTGGCCTCCCCTACCCATCCCACCCCCCTGTGATCTATTTGAACTATTGATTCAAGTCATATTTCGAGTAATCATTTTTGGATAAACATAACAAAAATAAGTTCTTTATATCCTGACCTACGAATAAATGCTTACGCAACAAAGTTTTTTAGCATCAATAAAGCTAAGCTATATCCATAACCTCAACTAGAATATAATGTACAAATGGAAACCTAACATACCTCGCGTATGAATAATCAGCTAACATCCTGAAAATTCCCTACTTATCAAAGGTAAAGTAGCTAACAGGTCATACAATACTCGATATGTTCCCACTTTTCTCGCATATATGCAACAGGTAAAGCCGTATTATCTAACAAAATCCCTAACAAAGTGACCAATCTATCAAAGATACCAGCACTCTTGAACTATGAATTTACACTATCTTCAATCAAAGTGTCACTCGTATTCGAAGTATAACATCATTTGAACCTGAATAAACGTAGAATCAGCAAAATTTCTAGGGCAAACCTAACATTACTCAACAAAAACTTAACCTAGGCTCACGTTTCTAACACATCATCGTCAGTTAACACAGTAATATCTTACAAAAACTCATCATTTCTCTAACAAATCAGTGTTATTTTCACATTGTCATAGTAATATTTGACATAACGTACCTAACTTACGAATAAACAGTTTTCATTAACCAAGAGTATCTAAAGCAACACATTACCTTCCGAGAGAAAACCCAAGGGGGATGCCCCCTTGAAAGGGTGTGAATCCTGAGAGGGGAGATCACCCCGAAGGGGTGTAAGCGGGCTTTGGGCCTCAGCCCGAAGGGCTGAGGCCTTACCCCTCCTACGGAGGGGTAATGCCCGCTTACACCCCTTCGGGGTGATCTCCCCTCTCAGGATTCACACCCTTTCAAGGGGGGCATCCCCCTTGGGTTTTCTCTCGGAAGGTAATGTGTTGCTTTAGATACTCTTGGTTAATGAAAACTGTTTATTCGTAAGTTAGGTACGTTATGTTAAATATTACTATGACAATGTGAAAATAACACTGATTTGTTAGAGAAATGATGAGTTTTTGTAAGATATTACTGTGTTAACTGACGATGATGTGTTAGAAACGTAAGCCTAGGTTAAGTTTTTGTTGAGTAATGTTAGGTTTGCCCTAGAATTTTGCTGATGTCTACGTTTATTCATGGTTCAAATGATGTTATACTCGAAACGAGTGACACTTTGATGAAGATAGTGTCAATTCATAGTTCAAGATGCTGGTATCTTTGATAGATTGGTCACTTTGTTAAGGGATTTTGTTAGATAATACGGCTTTACCTGTTGCATATATGCGAGAAAAGTGGGAACATATCGAGTATTGTATGACCTGTTAGCTACTTTACCTTTGATAAGTAGGGAATTTTCAGGATGTTAGCTGATTATTCATACGCGGGTATGTTAGGTTTGCATTTGTTACATTAATATTCCTAGTTGAGGTTATGATATGTTTTGTTATGTATATAAAACTTTGTTGCGTAAGCATATATTAGTAGGTCAGTATATAAAGAACTTATTTTTTATGTTATGTTTATTCAAATGATACTCGAAATATGACTTGAATCAATAGTTCAATAGATCACAGGTGGGTGGGATAGGTGGTTTGATTTACTGATTTACTGATTTACTGCTTTAAAATCAGTAAACTATTACGCTTTACTGTGATATTTTATTCAAAGAACTATTTTTATTATGTCAGGATAAAATTTGTTATTTTTGTTATGTTTGCTAAAACTTTGTTATGTTTGCAATTATTCGCTAGGGATTATGATATTTAGATGAGGTTATGATGAAATTTTGTTAAATATTATGAAGTTGATGTAAAAAATTTGTTACGTTAGCATTATATTCTTTGTCAATATGATGATTAGACAGGTTTATGATAAATTTTTCTTAAATATTACGATGTTAATGTAAAATTAACATTGATATGTTAGAGATATGCTTGAAAAAGTGTGAATAGGTTACGTTTTGTACGAAGTGTTAGGTACTTTACTGCTGTTAAGTGCGGAAGTTTGTAATGTTAGTAGTTTGATTCGTACGTATGGTGTTGTTAGGTTTGTCGTTGTACATAATATTCTTAGTTTCAGGTTATGTTAATGTTAGCTTTAATTAATGTAAAAACGTTGTTACGTTAGCATAATATTCCTGTGGTTAGTATATAAAGAACTTATTTTTTGTGTTATGTTTATCCGAATTTGATACTCGAAATGTGTCATGAATCAAATAGATCAATAGATCAAAAGGTCATGGAGGGCGAGGTGGGGGAGGGTTTGATGGTTTGATTTACTGATTTACTGATTTACTGGGCTTTAAAATCAGTAAACTAATGCAATTTTACTATGATATTTTATTCAAAGGACTTATTTTGTTATTTTTATGTTTGGATAAAACTTTGTTATGTTCACAGTTATTCGTTGGTCTGTATGATAATTAAGACAAGGTTGTGAATAAATTCTTGTAAATATTACTGTGTCAGTGTAAAATTAACGTTAATATGTTAGAGATATGCTGGAAAAAGTATGAATAGGTTAAGTTTTGTACGCAATGTTAGTTATTTTACTGGTATTAAGTGTGGGAACTTTGTTAATGTTAACAGTTATTCGTGCTTAAGTTGTGTTAGATTCGTTGTTGTACAATATTTTCTTAGTTCATATGATGCTATGTTACCTTTTTAATTTGGAAAACCTTGTTATGTTAGCATATATTCGATGGTTTAGTATATAAAGAACTCATTTTGTGCTATTGGTTTTTTTTATCCGCAATTATACTCGAAATTGCGAGTAAATCAAATAGTGTTTATGTTAAATTAAAACATTGATATGTTAGAGATTTGCTTGAAAAAGTGTGAATAAGTTACGTTTTGTACGCTGTGGCTAGGTACTTTAAAAACTGTTGTTTTTAAGTTTATGGAATTTTTGTTAATGTTAGTAAGTTTATTCCTGCGTAAGTGTGTTAGTTTTGTCCAGTGTACATTATATTCGTCAGTTCTGGTATGCTATTAGCTTTCAATTTAATGTGAAAACATGTTACGTTAGCATATATTCGTTTGGTTAGTAATAAAGAATTATTTTGTACTTTTTATCCGAAATGATACTCGATATGTGATCTGAATCATTTGATCATAGATCAAAAGATCATCACGGGTGTGTAGGGAGGGGCTGGGTAGGGTCGGGTGGCTTTGAATTACTGATTTACTGCTGTTAAATTCGGTAAACTATCAACACTTTACTATGCCTATTTTTAATGTTCAAGAACTATTTTTATGTATGTTTTGATAAAACTTTGTTATGTTTGCAATTATTTTTTGGGGGATTATGGTATTTAGGTAAGGTTATGATAAATTTTTGTTAAATATTACTATGATAATGTAAAAAATTTTGTTAACGCTAGCATATATTCGTTGGTCTGTATGATAATGGACAAGGTTATGATAAATTTTGTTAAATGTTACTGTGTCATGTAAGATTAACGTTAATATGTTAAGAAATGTTTGAAAAAAGCATGAATAGTACGTATGTTGCAATGTTAGTTTACTTTAACTGTGTTAAGTGTGAAACTTTGTTAATGGTGACAGTTTATACGTTTGTAAGTTGTGTTAGTTTGTCGTTGTACATTATTTTCTTAGTTCATGTTACACATGTTAGCTTATTGATGTGGAAACTTTATTACGTTAGCGTATATTCATTGGTTAGTATATAAAGACTGTTGTTAAGGGTGGAACTTTGTTAATGTTACCAGTTTAATTAGCTCGTAAGTTTGTGCAGGTTTGTTGTTTGTACATATATATTTCTTAGTTTCATGTGTTGCTAATGTAGCTTTATTAATGTGATAACTTTGTTACGTTAGCATATATTCGTTGATCAGTGTATAAAGAATTTGTTTTCATGTAATGTTTAACTTAAACGATACTCAAAATACGAGTTGAATCGTAGATCAGTGTTAAGAGTTGTTAATGATAGCTGTTTATTTGTCTGGTTGTTATGTGATAAGTATGTTATATTCGCAGTTTAGCTTTACAGAGGATAAAACTTTACTTTGTTTGTATTTATCCTTTAGGTATTATGGTACTTTGTTAAGATTATGGTGAACTTTTTGTTGAATATTACCATGTTAATGTAAAATTAACATTGATATGTTAGAGATATGCTTGACAAAGCGTGACTAGGTTACGTTTTTGTATGTTATGTCTAGTTACTTCAATGTTGGTAAGTGTGGAACTTTGTTAATGTTAACAGTTTATTCATGTTTAAGTTGTGTTGTTAGGTTTGTTGTTGTACATTTTTTTAGTTCATGTTACGCTATGTTAGCTTTATTGATGTGAAAACTTTGTTACGTTAGCATATATTCGATGATCAGTATGATAATTAGCCAATGTTGTGATAAATTTTAGTTAAATATTGCCATGTTAATATAAATTTACATTGTTATGTTAGAGATATGCTTGACAAAGTGTGAATAGGTTACTTTTTTGTATGTTATGTTAGTTACTTTACTGTTGTTAAGTGGGGAACTTTGTTAACGTTAACAGTTTATTCATGTTTAAGGTGTGTCAGGTTTGTCGTTGTGTATTATATTCCATAGTTCAGATGAGCTAAGTATGGGCTTTTATTAATGTGAAAACTTTTGTTACGTTAGCAATATATTCGTTGATCAGTGGTATAAAGAATTTGTTTTCATGTTATGTTTATCCAAAATGATACTCGAAATGTGACTTTAATCAATAGATCAATAGATCAATAGATCAATAGATTAATAGATCAATAGATCAATAGATCACGGATGATGTGAGCAGTGTGGTATGGCAGGTTTGATTTACTGATTTTACTGATTTAGGGTATGTAAAACATGATAATTTTAGTAAAAATATGACCTGAATCAATAGATCAATAGATCAATAGATCAATAGATCAATAGATCAATAGATCATGGTTGGACAGGAGTGTATGGTTGGGTGGTTTGAATTTCTGATTTACTGATTTAGGGTTAATGTAAAACATGACAATTTTAGTAAAAATATGACTTAAATCAATAGATCAATAGATCAATAGATCAATAGATCATGGTTGGACAGGAGCGTAGGTTGGGTGGTTTGATTTACTGATTTACTGATTTAGGATATGTAAAACATGACAATTTTAGTAAAAATATGACTTAAATCAATAGATCAATAGATCAATAGATCAACAGATCAATAGATCATGGAAGGGCGGCGGAGGGCTGTTTTGATTTACTGATTTACTGCTTTAGGGTATGTAAAAACGTAAATTTGTAAGTTATAAACATAAAAAGAATAAGAATTTTTATTTATTTATTTATTTATTTATTTATTTATTTTTTATTTTTATTTTTTTCTTGATGGTTGTGAAACCATTATTTTCGAAATTTATAGACCCAATAACATATATAAAGACACCAACATTGTTGTTATACGAATGTTTACTACCTAGGCACCGCACCGGCTCCAGCACCGGAGCCGGTACTGACTCCGACTCCTCTGACACCGAATCCTTCTCAGACTCCTCCTTCCTCATTCTTCCTCATTTTCTTCTTCCTCTCTTTCTTCTTTTTTTCTCTTTCCTCTGTTTTGCATCCCATGCATTTCTTCTTCTTTTTTCAGGAAGGGACCCCCTCAGGGGGGTCCTTGGACTCAGAATCCGAATCCGACTCCGAATCCTTCTCCAACTCCGGCTCCTCTACCCCGTCTCCAAGTTTCAATCTTCTACGATTATTTTAATTTTTAGAGGGGGCAGCGTCCCCCCTTACGGGAGGACGCAGAGAGACGTAATCTCGTCGGAGACGAGATTACGTCATTATATAGCTCTCATCCAAATTTTAGCCCGATACGTTAAGCCTAACATGGTTTTCAGGACGAATTTGACCTTGGCGCTAAAGGGGCAGCACCCCCTTAGGGGTGACCTACGGTCACCAAACCTCGCCTGTGATCCACCTGATCGATTGGATGTCGTTAAGCCTAATCTCCACTCGGAAAAGGAAGCAGCATCAAGGGCGTAGCCTTATATTTTACCTTCGCTCTCAGGGGGAGGTACCCCCTATATACATCCTAGAGACTTGAAATTTACCCTGTTTTGAGCTTAACCCATACATAGATTATATTCCAAGTTTGAAAGCAATACGATAACTCTAACCCGGGAAAAGAGGCTAGCTCTCAACTCCTTCCCATACTACTCTAAACATATCAACAATTTGTCCATTTAACACCTTTTTCACCTATACTGAGATGTATTTTCCTTCTCATTCTGACCACCATCTAATTCTTATATTAGCCTTCATCGTTATCCTATTAATTATTTTATAGTCCTTTCTCTTGACAAACAATTTAAATTTAAAAAGCGTCCCACGCAGTTTTTTTTCCCCTTTGAATCAACAAAAATAAATCTAAAAAAAAAAAAAAAAAAAAAAAAATTGTGATCTTTCTATTCATTTAATATTTCATATGAAATATAAAATAACATTTGAGATATAACTCATCCCTTATATATATATATATATATATATATATATTTAGACTATATATATATATATATATATATATATATATATAATATAATAGTATAATAGATATATATATAATGATATATATATATATATATATACATATTAGTATATTATATTATTTATTATATATTTTATATATAAATATAATAATATATATATAGATAATATATTCATCTTATATATATATATATATATATATATATATTTATATATATTAATTATATATATATATATATTATATATATATTATAGAATATATCTATAATATATATTATATATACTACATCCATTATAAATATTATCACTAAAATACATAACGATATACAAATATTTACGATAAATAATATATAAAAATTTTACTAATATTAATATAATATATAATAATATATATATTATTATATATATATAAATAGTATATATAATATATATATATTATTATAATAATTATATATTATATATATAATATATATAATATAAATATAATATATTATATTATATAAGATATATAATATATATATTATAATATAATATATATATATATATATAATATATATTATACTAATATATTATATTAATTATATATATATACTTATATAAATATATATAATAATATATAAAATAATATATTAGATATATATATATATATATATAGTATATATAAATATATATATTATAATTATATATATAATATATATATAATGATTATAATATTACATATATATATATATATATATTATATATTATATATTATAATAAATATTATATTATATATATTATTATATATACATATATATGATTATATATATATAGTATTAATAGGTATACTATACTACATGATAGTATATAATAATTAATATCATATATTATATAATAGTATATTTATATAATATTATATATATATATATATATAAATATATCATATATATAATAATATCTATATAATATATATTATATATATATATATATATATATATATATATTAATAATATATATATAGTATATATTATATATATATATTCATATATATATATATATAGTAATATATATATAAATATAATTAATATAATATATATAAATAATATAAATATATATATATAAATAAATATATATATATAAATATATATTATATATTAATATATATATATATATCACAAATAACATATTAAATATAATATATAATATTATATAATATATATATTAATTATATATTATATATTATATATATATATTATATATAATATAAAATAATATATATATATATATAAAAGGTTTGGTTTTTATTCAAAGTTATTTATATCTTATTTTAATTAAATGAGAAAGATCACAATTTTGTTTTTTGTTTTTTGCAGATCTAGTTAATAGATTTAATATATATATATATAATATATATATATTTTTTTTTTTTTAATATATATATATAGTATAATATATATATATATATATATAAATATATATATAGTATATATATATATATATATAATATAATAATATATATTATATATATTATATATATATATATATAATAAATATAATATATAATTTATATAATATATATATATATATTAATAATATATATATATATATAATAAATATAATAAATATATATATATTATATATATTAATATTAAATATAATAGGCTATTTATAAGTGTGTGTGACCCAGGAAAGCGAAAATCAATAATTATGTGATCGTTATTTTAAGATCTTAGGTTAAATACATTAAATTTTTTTGTCTATTCTTATCTAATCTACCATAACCTAACCAAACCAACCTAACCAAACCAAACTTAACCTAAATATACCTACCGAATTTAACGGTCAACCACTTTATAAATTTCCATATAATACTATATATATATATATATATATAATATATATATTAAGAATATATAATATATAATATAGATAATATATATAAAATATATTATATATATATATATATATATAATTATCATGGGTTCGATGAAAGTTTGTTTTTCATCAGCTTCAGTTCCGTTCCCCTATTCTCATTATATATATATATATATATATTATATATATATATATATAAATATATATATAAAAATATTAATATATATAATATATAATATATCATATATAATATAAATTATATATTATATTAAATATAGTATATATTATAATATATAATAATAATAAATATATTACTATATATATAATTATATATATATATATATATATAATATAATTATATATATATAATAAATATAATATATATAAATATATATTATATATATATAATAAATATATATATAGTATATATATATACAATTATATGTACAACACAATCTCCTGTGGCAAACCATTACAAATTTAACAACCCTATTGCTGAAACATGCTTTCTTATATCAAGATGCATGCTTTCTTCTTAATTGTCTTGTTATGCCCCATGGTCTCCCGTCCGTGCTCTATATGGAAAATTATGGTCTCGATTATCAATAATGTAAAAATTTGTGACTGTATCATGCTTCTTCTGAAAATCGCCTCTTACAGAAAACATTCCTTAACTCCTTCACTTCCTCATAGTTCTTACCTCAAACCTAAAATCATCCTTGCTTGCCTCTACGTGCTCTCTCTCTCTTGCTATCTAAAGTCTTTCTTTAAATAAGGGCCCAAACTTGTGACAATACTGTAATTGCCATAAACTACATTATACAGTTACTATTTCCTTCTTTGCTCTTTGTAAACAAACATTCCGATATATTATGCCCAGTACTTAATTAGCTTTATTCCTTGCTCCAAACACTGTAGCTACTTCAAATTACTGCTTATAATCACACCTCAATCTTTTCTTGTCCAACTTCAAGCCAATCCCCATTCATATCGTAAGTTAAAACTTTTATTGAGCAACCTACGCAGAAACTTCACACTTTTTATCTATTAAACATTTGCCCACTTATCCTGCCCAGCAAGAAGTTATCAAGATCATTATTGAACTTAAATTCCTTCACATTCTAACTGAGGTCGCCACAGGTTATCATTCTGCAAACTTAGAAACCTTAGCATTTAAGTTCCCTTCAAATCATTTATATTATATGAGAACAATAGTGGACCCCAGCTCTAACCATCCTGTGTAAACCACTCTTCACTATTTCCCTGATGCTTATTGCCACTTTAGTTGTACACATCTTTCTATCCACAACCACTCTTAAGTCCAAAAAATGTTAAAACCACCAAACCACATTTGAAAAACTTCTTCATCATCCTGATGTGGAACCTTATCAAAGTTATATAATATATTACATCTGAAACATCTCAACATTTATTAACTTTTGGATATAAATCAAAATTATGATGATGAACTTTTTCCACAGGCAACAGTGTCAAAAACCAACTGGATAATGTCTGATACCTCAAGTCTACAACTCCACTCCCAGAAGATATAAGATGCATGGGTAAACACTTCATATATAGGTTTATAATTGTGCCGAATTGCGAGTCATTTGATGCTGAATTAAAAGAATTAAACAGAAACCTGATTAACTGTAACCACCCTTTAAATTGAATAATAATAATTATAATAAAACAAAACCATCAACCAAACCTTATAAAAAAGACCCATATCAACATATTCTGTCTGAAAGCATTAAATTTGTATTTAAAATTCAAAATGCAAAAGACTTTGATAAAGAGAAAAATGCCTACGCCGGCATATTAACGCCCACATTAAAATCTACAAAGTAATTCTAAAAATCACAACTTAAAATAGATCACAAAAACAAGAAACTTCTGCCTGCTTTTCAACTAGGATAACCCATTCAGTATCACCAGATCGTTTTACCAATTCGCTTGTCCGAGTCTGACTGTACGTCCGACATATATTTGTTACACGCACTAACGAGATAACAGATAGGCATACCACACCGCTCTTAAACCACTAAAATATAACAAACATTATTCACTGAACATAACAAGACAACTGTGCCTTTTATTCAAAATCATTTAAAAATTTTACACACCTCATGACCCCAAAACTTGAAAATAGCTGAGGCTTATTGCATAAAACATCTAAAACCAGACTTAACAAAAGTTCCAACGTATTGTCCCTTCAAGTAAATTATAATATGAAAATACTAAAATTTAAATCAATTGTAATTTGAATTTTAAATCTATGTTAAAATAATTCATCAATCGTTAAGAATCGAAAACTCTCGAAGAGGTCACGAGGTTACGACCGAAACGGTAGAATCTAATAAATATAAATATGCCTCTAACTTTCTTTGATTTTAGTAGGATTAAATATTAAGGAAATTAAAGAATAATCAGAAGAAAATAGGAAGTGGAAGATAAATGGGAAACCATCTCTCAAATACATGATAATAATAATAAGAATAATAATAAGAATAAAATAAATAAAAATAAATAAAAATAATATAATATATAATAATATTAAGAAATAATATAAAATAATAATAATAATAGATGTCCGCAAGTTTACGGACGAAACCGGTCAGGATCTAATATATATAATATGCCTTACTTTCTTTGTAAATTGCTCTAGATTAATATAAGGAAATTAAATGATATCGAAAAAATATTTAGGAGTTGGAAAGCAAAAAAAGTAAAACCTTATAAGAGAGAGATGAGATGAAGTAGATGAGTAGATGAGATAAAATAATAATAATAATGTGATGTAAATAATATAATAATAAAATAAAATATAATAATAATAAAATAATATAATAATAATATAATAAAAATAAAATAATAAATAATAATAATAATAATAATAATAATATTCAATAATAAAAATAATATACATAATATAAAATAATAATAATATAATGAATAATAAAATAAATATAATAATAAATCTAGCGATACTTCCAAAAGTAGTTTCCCATAAATACGTATTTTATCATGAAGAAAACTGTGAATATTCCCATTTTTTGATTTTTTTAGCTTTCTTCATAAATTCTACTTTATATTAAAGTCATGTATATCTAAAAAGGAACATTAATTCTGATTTTGTGTACAAAAAAGTAATAATAATTTTGGCATTCATTATTCAACATAAATTATGAATTTTTTAATTTCTTTAATAAGTGATTATATTTAGAAGTTCGAAGTTTGAACGAAATTTTAGTTCCCTGCTTTAATACGAGAAAGAATCGTCTTCCATACGGCTTTCAGCGAACAAACTTAGAGATGAGTGGTATTTATTATTATAATTTCTGCCGCAATTGATGGCTGAAAAATGTGAAACATTCATAATAATACCTTTGATAATGTGCTCGCAATTGATCCGACAAATTGAGATACCTGGCATGTATATTAATATTTATTCATTTTAATTGATCCGCTTTTTCAAACGCATTTATATATATAGAATAATATATTTATAATTATATATATTATATATATATATATATTAATATATATATATATATATATATTAACTAATAATATATATATAAATATAGATATATTAATTAATATATAAGAAATGAGAAATATAATGAAATTTGAAAAAAAGGATTGATTTATTTTTTATCTCATCTGGTCAATCTCCGCATCAATAGATGACTGGACGCTTCGCCACTGATTATATATATATAGATAATTATACATATATATAATATATATATATATATATTATATATAATATATATAATATATAAATATATATATATATTATATATATATATATATTTAAATACTAATATTCATATATATATATATATAGTAATTATATTATAATATATAAATTATATATATTATAATATAATATATATAATAGATATATATATAATATAAGAAATAACCCACTGACTCCTATGCGGTTTATGAAAAAACGAACAGAAAATCAGAGTATCTTTTCAATATGAAACCAACCGAATGTGTAATATATTTATAATATATAAATATTATATATTATATTATAATAATAATATATATATATATAATATATATATATATATTATATATATATATTTATATAATATATTATATATATTAAATATTACTATATAATTATAATATATAATTATATATATATATATCTATATATAATATATAATATATATATATATCATAATAATAATAGATATACTATATATGATATAAAATATAGCGTCAGAGGCTAAAGCTGACATCATAGTAACTCGAAACGCAGCACCTCAGTAAACAATTATAATATTCTGAGAATCAGCGGAAAATTGTAAGGAGGTTTTTATTTATTTTAATTTTATATTTTTATTTATTTTTTTTTTTTTGCACTTCGTCGGAAATATTTTAAAAAAAAATTCCCCCACTTTAGGGCCTCGAAGCGACGGCGCAGATGGGGACGAATTCACCCCGTCGTCCACGAGCCGAAGAAGACGCGACTCCTTCCATCTTTGCGCGTTTACCCTAGCCTATGATATAAAGAAAAAGCAATAATTTACTTCCTTACACTTTGTAGAACTTTAACTAAAACAATACCATTAGGTAAACCGCAAAGATGGCACGAGTCGGGGTCTCTCGACCTCCGTGACGGGGTGGATCCGTTCCCCTCTGTCCCTCGTCGCTCGAGCCCCCTAATGGGGGATAAAATTTTGCTTCACAACAATTGCGTACGAGTAAGACAAAAAAATAAAAAAAAATTAAAAATAGTTGGAAACCCTCCTTAACATTTGCCGCGATTCCAAATATATTAATTTGTTTTACTGTAGGTGTGCCTGTTCTCGACGTACATGATGTCAGCTTTTAGACACTCGTATCATATAATATATATTATATAAATAAATTATATATATAATATTATATATATATATATATATATAAATAATATTATATTATATAATATATATATATATAATATAAATATATATAATATTATATATATATATTTAGACTGGCCCCCATTAAAAATTTTCGAAAATTGAGTAGCATACCCTCTAATATTGTTACTGTTTGCAAAGAACCAGCACACAAATTTCATGCAAAATTATCAATCTTAGCCTGCCGCCGGCACCTGAATATGTGTTTAAAAATCTTAAATTCAATTTAGACACCACCACCATAACGACAGCCGGCGCTCCGTTTTTTTACGATGTATCCCCAGTAGGCCTAATCAAAAAAGATACACCTAATAATTACTACAAAGGTGCCTTTCTCATTTCAAAGCAACAGCCCTTTCAGCATTATCATTAACAACATCATTTTTTCTTACATTAGTCTGCCTTATCTATTCATCATTTACTCCATTCTGGCAAGGATCGGATTGAACAATGATGTTGAAGCGGGACAACTTCTCGAAGGAAAACTTGCTTTTTGAGCTAATAAAACTTGCCAGTGTGTGTTCTGAAACAACCTTACCGTATAATCAAGACTTTTTCTGTTGGAAGGCCTTTCAACAGCTGACTTATCTAAAGCTTGAACCATTTGCAGCTTCATATCATTACTGACTTCATCGTCAAAGAATGCGAGAGGCACCAGCCCCTGTTCAATACCTTCAAGTGTCTGATAATTGTCTTTATTTATTGTTCCCGTCTGAAATCGTTTAAAAAGCTGTGTATCTGGTCCAGCAGTGTATCCAAAACTCGTCAAAAATACCATCCGAATATTATTTCCGATCAATATATGTCGACAGGCCAGGCGAAGCAGTGATCGCCAGCTGGATTCTATTAATAGTGCAGCTCCATTCTTATTACCCTGTATGCTGCAGGTGGTTGTCAAAAACACCATGCCTGTATATATTTCCAAGTTTCAATCTTCCAAACATTCAATTACAGCATTCGCAAATCAATACCCTTTCCGGAGCAAAGTTTTGGATGTTAGAGTTCTGAATATCTTATCTATACAATAATTAGTACCTCTCCGTATTTGTGAAACCAGTAATATCTCGTTAGATTTTACCATCCCATGTACAGTCAATGTTCATCTGTTGCAAATCTGTTTAATCCTCAGCTATTTTTAGTAGAGCGCTTCTTTCCTCTCAAGACTTCACTCCAAAAGCCAAACGTCATCAGCCATCGACTCCGAGGCATAACAGTGGATCCAACACCATAAAGGCACTCGATCACTTATTGAGTGTCCTGTCCAGTACATTGCCACATAAGGATGTCACAATACGCTCTTTTCTTGCACTGTCCACTAGATGAAGGTTTGGGTTCACAATGCCGTGTGAAATCAGTATTAGAGTTTGAAGTATCGCTATTAGAACTTGAGCTAAGTTCTACAACTACAGAACATTTTCTTTTCCTTAGTCTCTTCACGTTTTGTTTGCCGCTCTCCAATCTCTCCATATCTTTTTCCGTTCTAGCTCTCTAGCAAAGCTTTTTCTATTCAATATGGCCTTGTACCACCGTCCTACCTATTTTCTCTTTGAGCTGCAAGAAATATTTTATCTTCCTCAGCCGTCATTATTTGTAGTGGAAGTTTGTGAGAAATATCAAAAAGGTCGTTTAAACTCTGTTTAAACGCATTTTCACTTTTTGTTGAAGATGCATTCCTTTGTGTTTGGGATTCTGTAATTTGATCCTGTACTTGTCGATGCAGTTCAAATAATTTATCTGTAACAATATTCGGTTTTGCTTTTGTTGAAATATTTGCTTTGCTCCAAATGGAACAAATTTCATCAGATACAAAATTACATTCTTCTCTTAATGTGTTCTTTTCAATGTGAAAGAAAACACACGCCACAAAACATCTCCGATTGAAGGCAATTTGTTTTCATTAATATTGTTGATCGATTGACCAATGAGACATAACTCACTTTTTCCATGAGTAACTGCCATGATTACAAAGTTATATTACAAGAGGAAACACAAATACGTGCTGTCACCGCTGTGTCTTCACAGCAACTAGGGATGGCCAAAAAATATCGATATATCGAAATATCGATATTTTTTAAAGATATTTTCTTAGACGATATATCGATATTTCGATATTTTTTCTTAATATCGAAAGCCGATATTGTTTTCAAAAAAAAAAATTTTAAAGACCGGAAAAAAATAAAATCTTATCCCCCTCTCCCGACACCCTGAAGTGATGAAACTCTTTTCCCCCCATATTTTGTTCTTCGTTCGTCCCCCAATGTCGTGTATAAAATAAACCGAAAAATTGGGGTTTTAGATTTTTCGTCTTTTCAGGAACCAAAAATAGGAAGAGGAGGGGGATCGACATGGCACATACCACAATCAAAATTTTCTATCTGATATTCACTAGATCACTTATTCAGTATTCAGTGATTCAAGTGGATAATGACGACCCAATAAAATAAAAAAACTTGGATGATAGGAAAAGAATGCTTTCCTGATTACATGTATGTTCATCTTTACTGTAATATTGCGACGCAGTCTCGTCCAGAACGAACAGTTTCATTCTCTAAACAAGTTTGCTCAAATGAACAAGAATTAGATTGACTTCGAGCCATATCACAGTTAGTCTTTTAGCTGCATAGATGTATAAGTATGGTTTGAATAATATATATATATATATATCATATATAATAATATTAATATATATATATATATAATATATATATAAAGAGATATATATTATATAATATATATTATTACAATAGATAAATATATATATTAAATATATATATATAATAATATAATATTATATATATATATATATTATATATATATATATAATATAATTATAATATATATATAAAATATATATATATATAATATATATATAATAATAATATAGATATATATATATATTATATATATTTATAGATATAGATATAATATATAATTATATAATAGTATATAGATATATATAATATATAAATATTATAATATTAAAATATATATATAAATATATATATATTTATATATATAATATATATATATAATATATATATATATATATATATATATATATATATATATATATATATATAAAAATATATATATTATATATATAATAATATATATATATATATATAAATATATATTTATATATAATATATAAACAACATTAAACATTCTAGAAAACACTAATAGTTGAACTTGTCTTGGAGACCTCACATCACCTCGGTTGCTAAATGGCCTCAAAAAAGCTGGGAATTCTTTTGATTGCGTGAATTTTTTCTTCTGCTCAGAGAACTTCAGTATATTACAAGGTCTCATTCGCCCTGTAGATACGTTTCCACATTTGTGTTAGAAACGGTTCCACCTCCGTTTGGATAGAGTTGAAGCTAAGGCTAAGAGGGCTATATTAAACTGTCCATTACTCTCTGACTCCTGACCCTCTTTCTCTGCGTCGTGACGTAGGGGCCTTATCTCTTTTCTATAGGTATTACAACGCAGGTGTCGCCTGGTGAAGACCTCGCACTTCCTCCACCACTCAGTCGCCCTCCGTAACACAAAAGAGTGCTTTGTTCTTCATGAAAATTGGTGAATATGAGAGATTCTAAGGATCACTCGTTGTGTCACCTCCTTCTTTCATCCACATTTCTGTTTGAACTCCGTGCCTTCTTTTATTCCCCGGCAATATTAATCTCCATATATGCCCGCGGCTGCGCCCACCCTGAGGGATGCGTAGGCAGGTAAAGGTGGGTTACTTTCCATTATTTATATTTATTTATACTTATGTAATTTTTATTTATTTTTGTATATTTGCTGATTTTTTTTGCCCTCCTTTTGAACGGCGCCATCCCTGACGTGTGTTCATGTAAAAAAAAAAAAAAAAAAAAGATATATATAATATA
>JABUQX010098691.1:5000-10000 GCA_015478945.1 Trachelipus rathkii
CAATTTTCACAAGCAAATATTGTTGAATGCATATTATTTTAAAGCAGTTGCATGATCTACTCACATATACTATTTGGGGCAAGACGGGGAGCTCTGAGCGGGGCCAAAATGAGGATGTCCCCTTCTGCTCCAACAATTTTCACAAGCAAATATTGTTGAATGCATATTATTTTAAAGCAGTTGCGTGATCTACTTTTGTTTATTTTCTATTTCTTTCAGGTTTTGACGTAACGAAATAGTTCTCCGCAACTCCAGTGGATTTTTTGATAGAATTCTGGCCTTTGCCCACCGGAAGAGATATGTATTAAAAAATTATAAGAAGATAAATACAGGCGAACGGTCCAAGGAAGCTATAAAAACTCTTGTTAGTGACGTTTTAGAAGAGAAGATGGTCATTGAAAGGCTTCACTTCTTTACAGAATTCTACAATTAACCATGGAGAGAGTGAAAGATATAAAAGAAATAGAACCTACAGCTATACACACAAAAGAAAAGGAAACAGAGGAATCAAAAAAGAAGACAAGAAGCAATATTCAAATGAAAATCATCTTATACATGGATGTTTTCATCATTACGACCCCGTAACTACGATATGAATAGGGAATGTCTAACTTGAGTTTGTGGACCAAGAAAAAGATTTTTAGCAGTAATCTGAAAGTGTCTAATCAGTGTTTGGAAGCAAAACATAGAGCCAAGATCCTTGCTATAATAAATCGCAATGTCGTTTGCAAGAACAAGAAGGTTTTTTAAGCTGCATAATAGCATGTTGGGTCAGTATTACAGTATTGTGCACAAGTTTGGTCCCCTTATTTAAGAAAAAGACATAGATATGGTGGGGAGAGTGCAACGTAGATCAACAAGGATGATTTCTGGCATTGAAGGGGTAAGAGATATTTTGAGAGGGTGAAGGAGTTAGGAATTTTTTTTTGTAGAAAGGCGATTTCTTAGAGGGGACATGGCACAAGTCTACAAAATATATACATATCTCTATTATAATCAGACCAATAAATTCTTTATAACAGATCATGGAAGAGAAACCAGGGAACCAGTAAGAAAATTAGAAGGCATGTTATCTTGAAGTAAGGAAACGCTCAGTAATATTGTCGTTAAATTTTGGAATTGTTGATTGCATCATTTAAAAAGGATCTGATAGGTATATGGATGGTATGGGCAGTATATTGTGGATTATGACAAAAACAAAGTGACGGGTTTTTAGTGGGTTATTAGGTTAAACTGAATGCTAGAATGATGATAATATTTTTTGTAAATACTTGTCGTGTGGTTAGCATGTACCTTAGCTATAGTGTTTGCTTTTGGTAGTAGTTGGCGTATATATTGCATTTACCATTAGTTTGTGCTGGATATTGACAAGCTTTAGAGTGTGGTGTGGGTTTTGAATGTTAAATAAGCATGTATTTAATGAATATTTGCTTTAGTTATACTGGGACAGTCTCGATAAGCCCATGTGCCTTCTTACTGTCTCTATATTTCCTATGATCCTATGTAACCAGATTGTTACTCTGGGTTAAAAATTATGCCAAGGAATACCTATAAGAATTTGTGGTAACTTGATTTCTGCTTTTCAAATATTGCTTAAGGAAATTCTACCTATGCCAAAGGTCACTACTAAAGAAAAAAAAAGTGTCCAGCAAGGAAAAACAACAATTTTAACTTCTACATCTTACAAAAACGAGCTTATTAAGACATAAAAGGTGACTGCAGGTAAACGAAATATAATGACTAGAAAGAGTAACTGAAGATCAAGCATAAAAAAAAAAAAAAACAGAAATAGAATAGATGAAAATGAGCGTGAGTGCAAGTTCTGCAAAGGTTTCTATTCAGAACCATTGAAAACTGTGTAGCTAGCAATATTTATTAAACTGGATATATGAATCTTGTAAAAGATTCGAATAAATGAAGAGAAATGACTTCATTTATATGTAATTATTGCGATTATTACTAATAACATAATTAGTCATTTAACCCCATCTTGCTCCCAATGTTGTCTCATCTTACCCTGTACCTGGGGTTAAGATGGAGATTTGATACTTTTTTAAAAACGGGGAATTTCTACTTTTATTGTTTATTTTCATCTGGAATTTGTTTTGTTAAATCTAAATTGAATAATTTTTTACTATAACAAGCATTCAATAAATGTTCCAAATATGTTTGCTTTTTGTTAAATAGCGTCCCCAACTTACTCCAAGTTCCTATATATATATATATATATATATATATATATATATATATATATATATATAATATATATATATATATATATATATATATATATATATATATATATATATATAATATATTATATATATATATATATATATATATATATATATATATATATATATATATATATATATATATATATATATATATATATATATATTATATATAATATATATATATATATATATATATATATATATATATATATAATAGTAATATATATATATATATATATATTATATATATATATATATATATATATATATATATACATTCTGACTGTCGTCTGAGATGGTCGCATAAAAAACAGCAGGGAAGAGAAATGAGAAGAGCAGTAAGAGGAGAGGGACTGAGAAATAAAAAAAGGAGATTCCAGGAGAGCTCCTACAAGGGTTCTAGATGGCTCTTTTGCTTCAGAGAAGGAGAAGGTATACTGCATGTGCTAAACCATATTTTGTAGTTAGAATCAATTGAAAAATTTATAAAAGTAAAGAAAATATTTTTATTAAACTAAGAATTTAAATTAAAATTAAAACTAAAATCAAAATTATTTGCCAGAGAGAAATTAATGTTTTAACCTTGAGGAGGAGAATCAACATAATTTTAATTTAGGTTCTTTTCAATAGTTACAGATAAAAGAAATGATATTTTAGCAAAATTAGTTCAGGCCTACTAAAATTTTCTAGTTTGTTCTTTTTATTAGAAAACAATTTGGTATTTAAACTATATAAGATCTGCAATAACTGAAACTTGATCGAAAATGAATGGGTATTTTCAACGTAGTCGAATCACAAGAAGATTACTCTTCGCCTGGTTCAAGGGAATGAGAGTACCCTTATGCCATTTACTTTTTTCCAACGAACCCCTGCCATAGGAAATTATGGAAGGTTGTAGGGACAGAACTAGCAAGTCGGCAACGTTAAAAAAGGAACTTTCTCGAGATACCAATGATATGCCTCGGACACAGCGGAATCAAAGGTTGATGACTAAGCGCGATAAAAGACTACGAAAAAAGAACACACTATACCGAATTGCCACGATAAATGCAAGCACTTTTGCCGGAAAGGAAGAGGAGGCCGTTGACCTGGTGGAAAAGAAGAACCTGGATGTGTTGGGGGTCTGTGTGGCGAGGTACCGATGGGGAGGGATTATGAGGCTACATGACGGCTACGTAATGATCTACAAGGGAGGAAAGAAGGCACGAAGTGGTGATCGTCATGAGATCAGAATTCTATAGAAAAATAATGGAAGCTTTGTTAGTAAATAAAAGAATAATAGCGATAAGGCTAAAGACGGAAAGAGAAACACTGAACTTAATCCAAGTATATGGGCAGAACCAGGGAAGACCAGTGGAGGAGAAGACGGAATTCAGAAACGCTCTCCAACATATGTATGACGCGATGAGATGAGAGAAGAACTTCTAATGGGAGACATGAACTTCTATTTTGAAACTCGTGGAGAAGGAGAGGAGACGGTGCTGGGGATGCATGGTATAAGGGTAAGAAACGTTTAAGGAGAAACCTTTATCGACTTTGCAAATAAAAAAAAACAGTATCGCTGCTATGAATACTTTCTTCAAACATGAAAGCAAAAATGGACGTGATATGGGTGGAGTGCGGAGGAACAGAGATACACGGAAAAATCAATGATTGCCATGATGTTAACTAACAATAATGAATATGTTTGAGGATGTGAAAAACGTACCCACGATTTCACAAGATTCAAACCATAGTATGGTATTAGGTAAGCGATTTTTGGAAAAAAAGGAAAAAGGCAAGGAAGAAACTAAAGGAGGGACCCTGTTTGGAGAAGCTGAGGGAGGAAGGTGTGGTATTTACACAAGAATACTAAAAAGGACAGAAGATCTAAACGGCGGAGGAGAGTTGAGAACACTTTTAAAAACAGAAGCAGACCGGACGCACAGGCAAAATAGCTGGAAAGAAGAAGTCGCAGTGGGGGAGGAAGAGTAGACGGCATGGTGGAATGGGGAGGTAGAAAATAGATGAAGACAAGAACGTAGGAGAAAAGAAAAGACTATGCAAATGCGAGAAACCACGCAGAAGATATAAAACGAAGAAGTTTGGACATTACTTGGAGCATAATAGAAGGAAAACTGAAGGAGGATCCGGGGGGCACAAAAAAATTTTTATATGGAATTTCCAAAGGCATAAGAGATAGTAATTAACCGGAGATGGGCATACGGTTTCTGAATGAGGAGGGTAAATCTCTTATGGAGGAAGAGGAAGTGGCGGAAAGTGGAGGGAGTATTTCGATGAATTATTGAACGTAGAAGAGGAAATACCCTTGAGAGTAAGACAAGAACATAAGGAAATTAGAATGATAGAGATAGAGAAAGTGAAAGGCATGGAGTGGAATGAGAAGGCGTATGCTGCATTCATAGATTTAGAAAAGGCATTCGACAGAATAAAGAAGGAGAAACTGTGGAGAGCGTTTAAAAGACCCGGTGTAATGGCTATAACGGAAAGATTGATGAGCAGCCATTAAAAGCATAGTACAAAAAGAAATAAAATATGGCTAGAGGAACAGGAAGAAGTGAGGTGGTTTGAAGTTAAAACTGTGGTTAGAGCAGGGACAGTGAACTGTTCAACCATTTGTTTTTTGAACTTTTAAACCCTGGACAGTTGTCATAAAGGGGTAATTCATAAGGGAGGATAGGAAAGCAACAACGTTGGTATTATGTGGATGATGCTGCGCGGGTTTAACATCAAGGAGCCCAAGACCCTGTTAAGAGCTGTAAA
>JABUQX010098691.1:30000-33136 GCA_015478945.1 Trachelipus rathkii
CAGGTGCGGAGCCGTCTTAATAAACAGTCGTATAACAACAATATTTGTGCGTTTATATGGGTTATCGATGTCGTAGAGTTCGAATATGATGGTTATAAGTCCATATAGGGTGTCTAGGATCCCATTTGAGGGGCCGGACCCCAAACATTAAATATTGTCGTAGAAGGTTGAAACTCGGTATACACCTATCATATAAGGTATTATTGCTGAAACCAGAGTTAAATTATGGTGAGCACCCCAGGGGGGATGCTGGCCCCTCAAAAACCTGAATATTGACGTAGAAGGCTGAAACTCGGTATACACCTATCATATAAGGTACTCACATCATATATGGAGTTAAATAACCGTACAACCCATGGGGGGATTCTGGGACCCCAAAAACATGAATATTGACGTAGAAGGCTGAAACTTGGTATACACCTTTCATATAAGGTACCCATATCGTATATGGGGTTAAATAACCGTACACACCCCAGAGTGGGGTGGTGACCCCCCAAAACTTTGGAAATCGACATAGAACGATGAAACTCGGTATACACCCTTCATATATGGTATCCACGATACAGAAGAGGTAAAATGACACTAAGCCCTCATGAAGTTGGGGCTGTGCCCCAAAACTTTGGAAATTGACATAGAACGACGAAACTTGGTATACATCTTTCTTATGATGTATCATCGATGCAGAAAAAAAAATTAAAAAAAATAAAAAAAAAAAAAATAAAAAAAAATTAAAAAAAAAAAAAATTTAAAAATTAAAAAAAAATTTTTAAAATTAAAAATTTAAAAAAAAATTTTTTTAAAAATTTAAAATTTAAAAAAAAAAAAAAAAAAAAAAAAAAAAAATTAAACATTTTTTATTCTTTTTAAGTTTATAACTTAAAAAAATTTACGTTTTTTATATAAATCAAACACCCTCCAAAGCCTCTGGAGCCTCTGGAGCCTCTTGAGCCTTCCCGGCCTCTTCCCTGCCTCCCCAGCCTCCCCTGCCTCCCGACCCTCCCCATCTATGATCTATTGATTCATGTCATATTCTGTATAACATAACACAAAACTTTCATTTATTTTTGTTTTATATGTTTTAAACAATTTGTTTTTATTAAATTTTACGCTTTTCATATTTACAACTTAAGAAATTTGTGTTTTACATACCTTAAACCTGTAAATCAGTAAATCAAACCACACACCCCTTCCCCTCCCTACCCCGATCCTGGATATTTTTACATTGACATAGTAATATAAAAATTTTATCATAACCTTGTCTGATTATTATACCTGACGCGATTGAAATTAATATGCTAACGTAACAAAGTTTTCAACATCAATAAAGCAAACATTGCAAAACCTGAACTATGAATATAACGTACACGCACAAACCTAACACATCTTAAACACGATAAACAGTTAACTATTAACAAAGTCCATACTTAACAACAGTAAAGTAACTAAATTGAGCGCAGAACGTAATCTACTTAACTCTTTCTAACATATCACTGATATTTTTACATTAACATAGTAACATTTAACAAAAATGTATCACAATCTTGTGTAATTATCATACTGATCAATGAATATATGCTAACGTACAAAAGTTTTCACATCAATAAAGCTGACTAGCATAACCAGATGTAACAATATAATGTATAACATCAAATCCAACATACCTTATGCTTGAATAATTCACTAACATTACAAAGTTTCATACTTAACAACAGTAAAGTAACTACAGAAGCATACAAAACTAACCTATTCACACGTTTTCCAAACATATTCTAACATTAATCCCTTACTATTTTTTGCCCTTAAACATGGTAATATTTATCATCACCGTACCTAATTATCATACTGATCAACGAATTAGCTAACGTTACAAAGTTTTTTGGCTTAACAAAGCTAACATATAGTCTGAACCAAGAATATAACATACAACGAAAAACTTAACGCAAGCTTTAAGCAAGAATAAACTGAAATATACAAATTTTTCCCAATACTTAAACACAGTTTTTAAAGCAACTACAACGCAATACAGAACGACAGTAACAAAGCCTGTGAAGGTAAATATTCATTAACAAATCAGTATAGCGATGTGGTTGTTTATTTTACTTTTAATTTCATTTTTCTTTAAAACCTTTTGTTTTTAAAAAACTTTTATTTCTTTTTTAATTTTTTTTTCGTTAAAATTTTTTGTTTTTAAAAAACTTTTTTTTTTTTTAATTTCATTTCTTTAAAACTTTTTGTTTTTAAAAAACTTTTATTTATTTTTAATTTTATTTCTTTAAAACTTTTTGTTTTTTAAAAAACTTTTAAATTTTTAATTTTATTTCTTTAAAAAATTTTTGTTTTTACAACTACATTTTAACCACTTTTCAAGTTTATACGTAAAATTTGTGTTTTTTACATACCCTAAAAACGGTAAATCCTGTAATCAGTAATCAAAACCACCCTACCTCCCTACCCATCCCAACCCTGATCTATTGTGGTATTGATCTATTGATTTGTTGACTACAGTCATATATCGAGTATCATTTTGGGTAAACATAGCATAAATAAGTTCTTTTTATACTACTCGAATATATCTTGACGTAACAAAGTTTCCACGTCAATAGAGCTAACATAACATAACCTGATGCAAGAATATAATGTAAAACATCAAACCTAACATACCTTAAATACGAATAAACAGTCAACATTAACAAAAGTACCATACTTAACAACAAGAAAATAACCAACGTTGCATACAAAACGTACCCTATATTCACACTTTTTCAAACAAATCTCTAACATATCACTGTTATTTTACATTAACATAGTAACATTAACAAAAATTATCATACTAACCTAATTTATCATACTGACCAAGAAAATATGCTACGTAACAAAGTTTTCGATCAATAAAGCTATCATAATTTACCCTGACTAAGAATTAATGTATAGAGCCAAAAACCTAAACATACCTATGTACGAATAAAAGTCAAACATTACAAAGTACCATAACTTAACAATCAGGAAAGTAACTAACCCCCCCCCCCCCCCCCTCGCCCCCCCCAGAACGTACTCAGTTCACCCTTTTTTAAACATATCTCTAACGTATCACTGTTTTTTACACTAACATAGTAACATTTAACAAAAATTTATCATT
>JABUQX010098692.1:0-10000 GCA_015478945.1 Trachelipus rathkii
ATACATCAATACATTTTTTCTTTAGAGGTTTTTCCGCTTAGTCTTTCTTTATGACAATCTTCTTGATTCCTCGACCTTGTCCTGACATTTTACGTCTTTATTTTACGCTTAAACATTCATCCAACAATTCTCATCTGAAACATCGGCTATACGTCTTTTTAATGCTGTAACGAGGATTATTTCCTTGCAGCAATATTCTTGAATAGTATGCAAACCTGTTCTTACTAGCTTTTTTTACCTAGATATTCACCCCCTCTTCTAAATACGGGGATTGCACTTCTCCATAGCTTGGCAAAAAATCCACCAAGGCCATACCCCTCTGCATTTTTGTTCCCCTGAATACCCTTTCTTCGTCCATTATTACAGGAGTATCTCTTCCTTATACTATCTTTACACTGGAAGAGTATGTTAATGAATGAAAAATATATCTGACTACACCTCTTATATATCCCATTATGCTGTAATTACTGCATCTGTTTCTTTCTAATATGAACTTTGCATAACAATGCACCGTATGTAAATGGAAAAGGATTTCCTTCTACATCTTTTATATGCACGCGTACAGAGTCAAAATTTGATCTATTCAGAGGTAGAAAATGAACATTAGGGAATGTTATAACTTTACTCTCTTTGGGAAAATATACTACTCTTAATAAAGGAGCTTTAGGATTACCTACATATTGATGATCAATTATATTTGTATATACATAAGCCATACCTGGATGATTGAGCATCTCGGATGGGGTACATGTATAATGTAGTACTCGATCTGCTCATCTTTTATCATGTGGAGTCATGCGTTATTACTCCATAGATAGTATAACCCTCTTCAACATAGTGGGGATATCATGAAGTATATCCAGCTCAGCATCACGTTCTCGAATCATGTTTACGCTGGCCATGGTGATCGTTTCGAGAAAAAAAAACATGTCCCGGCTCTCGTAGGTTACATTTACTTTTGCAACTTAAAGATATTATTACTTTATCTTCATAGGTACGCATTTTCCAGTTTTGTATACCAAGTCCTTACACATAATACTCATATCAAAGAGAACGTTTTAAATGGACTAAAAAGAGCAGTACCGATTCTAAATATGAACCGACGCCAAAGTAATGGCTTCAAGAAGTATTCTTTTGTAGCAATCCTGTCGTATTCATCTTTTTGGCAATTGTTAGTCTTATCAAGATAAACGAGATCTCCACTTGTAAATATAGTTTCAACCATTGTTGAAAATTTCATGGAAATCAGAGATTGTGAGGTAAAATTTTCTATGTCCGTATTAAATATCATTTCACATAATCCTACTTCGTATACCTCTTTTTCAAGTTGTATAGGATTCATTAGTACAGTTGTAAAATCCGAGAGTTTATTATCAGGATGTAAATCCAAGGAGGCTGAAGAAGGCAGAGTTATATAAAAGTAATCTACACTCTCCATGATTATAATGTCAACTGATTAATGATTCTTAACTTCACTTGCTTTTATATAAGTATTAAACTTGGCAGGATATCCCCTCCATTTCACAAGTAACTGCTTATTTTTTTCCTTTACCTCTCGTAGCTAATATTTTTTCAATTTTATAATTCATGAGTTACAGGATTGAACCTTACTTTTTTGTATTTTCCGTTTTATAAAATCCGCCTTTTATTTTTTCACCATTTAATCTTCCAGATAATATACTTTAAACTATCCACATGAATGGTCGGATATTGTTGAACTTAAAACCTTTTCCGTAGTCCAACCCGGATTTCATATCCTTTCTAAACCGTTTCTTTCTGTTCGAGAAACTCTTACATAATCGTTTACCTTTATTCAAAAACTTTTGTTTATTTTGTTTTCTTTTTCACCCATATGCACAATACGTCCTCTAGTTTTTGACATTGCTAAGGAGTGACTTTATAGTTCTATTGTAAGACCTGTTATAAGAATAAGCCAGGTCATCGTCCAGTATATCAATATATTTAAAAGTTATTCATTTTAGTTAAAATACCCTATGCATGCGTTCTTTTAATAGTAACGTTGGACTCTTTTCAAACGATTGCCGCGCTTTGTTTTACTGAAAATGTATGTAATAGCTTTATACCATACTCCCAGAAGCATTCCTGGAAACTCCCCGCCCCTGAATTCCATCCTGAATCTGTCCAAAATGATTTAGGTGTTCTCCGCTCCTCTATAATTTCAAGTACAGCATCGGCGACTGTAGCTGTATCTTTTATTTTATTGGCCTTCACCACAAGTATCTTAGATATACTTCAATGTAAAAAGCTATTATATTAAAAACTCTTCATTATAAGAGCTGTATTTAATCATTTCTCCGATAAATCTAACTGCCATATGCTATCGAGCTGCGGAGATATGGTTTTTCCGTGTAGGAAATTTTTTCTTACAGGTTTATGTAGGGTAAATGCCTCTTCACCCTCCAAATATGCTTTTTAACTCTTTTTTCTCAATATTAGGAAACCTTAAGGCAAACCTAGTGAAACCCCCAAAACTATTTGGCTCCCTACACATTGAAAGTAATACTTGGATCAACTACCTCCTTCCCTCCCATGTTGTCTTACTGACACACGTGTAAGGCAGTTATATATATATATATTATTATAAATATATATATATATATATATAATATTATATATATATATATATTAATATATATATATATATATATATTTTGTCACAAAAATGTGATATTTGTAGGTCACAAGGGATAAAGAAAGAGAAAAAAGATTTAAAATAACATTTATTTATACACAAACATTACAGCTAAATATATATATAATATATATATAATAATATATATATATATAATATATATAACTAGTAATATATATAGATATATATATATATATATATAGTATATATATAAATATATATATATATAAATATATCATATATATAATAATATTATATAATATATATATATAATATATATATATATATTATATATATAAGATATATATTATTTATATTATATATATATATATATATATTGATAATGCATAATTACGATTTAATCCAAATATGCCTATTATAAGGTGTTTTCTTATTCTTCCTCTGGTAACACGTTTAAATTTATTTCTGATGCGTAAGAAGTGCCTGATGGACTTGAATCAGGTCTTGGCGTTAACGGGAATATTATCTAAGTCTGCTAATCGCGTTGTATTTAAGATTAAACTTCTGGGAAAATTAATAGTCTGAAGTTCTTGTTTGATATCACTCCATCCTTTTACAGGGCCTTTCTTCCAGTTACGTGAGAGACAGCTATCAAGTCCACAATATTTGATCCTTTAACTATTTCATCATCAATTACGAATCTGCCCTGCTTTCATTCAAATGTAATTTGGGTCTTTTAAAATATTAAGATAAGCTATTCCTACTGATTTACGCATCCTAAGTTAGGTAAGCTCTCCTCTAGGGTATTTTAAATATATCTTCATTTTTCACTTCAAGTTTTACTTCATTAGGTATATCTACATATCGGTTAGCGGAATACGTAGGGATGGATGTAGATGCAAGTCTTTAAGATCTATCAATTTTTGTTTGGCATCCTGGTATAAGAGGCGTTTCTCATGGATGTTAACGTCTGAATTTAATATCCTGTACACTTCTTTCTCATATTTGGTTATCTGTTCAATTTTAGGATCATATAAGCTAGGAGGTAGAGGCTGCTGGAAAGATAATGAGTCGTTCACAATATAAGGATTCTTGTTGGTGCAACTGTTGTTGCTGATGTGAAAGAGGTTGTAATGTCAATGCATTGGGCTGTAATATTTGCGTGTATGGGGACTGTGAATGATGAAACTGTGATTGTGGATTTTGCACAGTGTGCGGCAAAAACTGGCCATATTGAGGTTGTGAATGATGAATCGAGGAACTGAATTCTGTACAGATTCTGTATTATTATACTTCATTTTCTCATGCTCATTAAATGGAAGTACAGCAACCTTCTTCATTATGGGGACAACCACTTAGTTATCAGGGGAGCTATAACGGAGAAGAGTAATGGCAGGAATACTCCTCCTCCTCTCTGTAGTAACTTTTTTTTATTTTTCAAAATTTTAATGTTGAGGGAGAGTTTTTTAATGATGTTTCTATAACGACGTAGCTTTACCTTCTGAGGCCTGTTTAAGGGAACATTTCCTTTTATAAGATTTAAACAGACTTCACATACACACTGGATGAATTCTCTCATCCTCACTAATTAGTTTACGTTTTTCAGATGGTTTCAACTTTTTAAATTTTTTTATAAGAGTTAAATACTTTGCAACTAGAGCACTCATTATTCAGGTATGTATACAGTTTCTATCTCATAAGGCAGAATGTTGGTACGGAGCAGCACTCTGTGCGTGTTTTGGGGGTGAAGTTCACACATCAAATAACCGTGGGGGATCGCTTTAACCTCTTTATATACTTTTAAGAACTCTTTCCTTTGAAGGGGAAACATTGAGTTGCCAATACATTAATTTGACTCATGTCTCTTCTCTGGCCAAACAAAAGTAAAATACTGTGTGTTTAAAGAAAAACACTTCGCATATGCTTGCCTTGATGGAAAAAATTTATTCTGCGTTATTGAAAAAACACAGAGATTATTTAGATGGTGAGAATAAACTGTGAACGCTTCTGCTATTTCCCAAAGTCATTTGTGCATTTTAAAACATCTAATACAATAATTTTGTTGCTCCATGTATATTGTCCAGACGACCCTAATATCGATTATGCCTTCATTGAATTGAATCACATCTTTTATGTCTTTAAACTTTTTTTCCTTTGATAAACATTATAACACCCAATATTTTTTACAGGTGCTTGTTTCAAAATCTCATTTCTTTAAAATATTTAATAATAGAAAGGTTTTACCACGTCCTGTCGGGACCAGCTTACAAGACATGTAGCCGGACTTCGGAACGAAAATTTCTCCACATCCATACTCGTTAAGGAATAATGAATAATGAGATTAATTAAAAGCTGTTTAAAGCAGTTAAAGCACATTTTTTATTCTTACATTTACAAATTAAAAAATAAAAAAGTTATTAAAATTATCAAAAATATTTAAAACAAAAATAAAAAGTATTAAAACAAAAATAAAAAAATATTAAAAGAAAACATAATGTTAAAAAATATATGTTTTAATTAAAGCTTAAAGCAGTAAAGCAGAAAGTTAAAGCAGTTAAGCAGAAATGTTAAAGCAGTAAAAGCAGGAAAGTTAAAGGGCAGTTTTATAAAGCAGAAAGTTAAAGCAGTAAAGCCAATAAAACCAAAAAGCATAATAATGGGTATGAGGGTATGGAGGGCTATTTGATTTACTGATTTACTGCTTTAAGTATGTAATGTTAATAAATATATGAGTTAAAGCAGTAAAACATGTGAGTTAAAGCAGTAAAGCAGAAAGTTAAAGCAGTAAAACATGAGTTAAAGCAGTAAAACATGAGTTAAAGCAGTAAAGCAGAGAGTTAAAGCAGTAAAGCAGTAAAACAAAAGCATACTAATCCCCTAGGTGTTAGGTAATAACACCTCTATTGATTTACTGATTTACTGCTTTAAGGTATGTAAAGTATATGTTTTTAATAAAATTTCGTACAATTGTAGTAAAAATGAATGACTCATAGTATATTTGAAAAGAAATTCTTTGAATAGTTTACATTGATATTATATTTTTCGTTCGCGCGGTAATATTGCGTCTGCGGACGCACGCGGCGGCGGGTACGCGGGGATATGGCGCCTGCGGGCGCGCGCGGCGGCGGTTACGCGGAAATATTGCGCCTGCGGGCGCACGCGGCGGCGGTTTCGCGGAGGGGCTGGCCTGCGGACGCGGACTCTGAAACGTTTGCGGTCACTGTCTCAAATGTGTAGCTCTTTAGATATATATTCTGCCATGCTATAAGTGTTAGAAAAATACTAATTCATAGTAGGAAGCATTCTAGCAACTTGTAATATACACCATTCGATTCCTCATACCTTATAACCTAGGGGTAGACACCAATATTAGGGCTATTCGGAGCTCAGGGGAGGCTAGAAAAGGGTTGAAAAAAGTGGCACTCAGTTGGCACTATGTGGCACTCACTTGGCACTATGTGGCACTCACTTGGCACTCATTGGCACTCACTTGGCACTCATTGGCACTCATTGGCACTCACTTGGCACTCACCTGGCACTCATCTAATACTCATAGAATAATCAGTAGAAACAACTTAATAGAACAGTCAACTAGAACTTCCTTACGGTGATTGGGGAACCATTCAAAAGCCTTTTCAAGTTAGCCGGGGTGCAAAATTGACCCGATGGTTATATGACAGGGTCAAGGCCGAAATATCATGGTCAAACAAGGTTAAGACATCAAAAAAGGGCTAAGTCCCTAAAGGAAGGACAAAAAATTACCGTGGGTCAAAATTGACCCATGGAAGACCAAAGGGTTGGTCGAAAATTAGGGTGGGTCAAAATTGACCCATGGAAGACCAAAGGGTGAGTGTGAAGTGGTCATAGTGAATGTGTGTATAAGTGGTGTGTGTGTGTGGTGTGCTGTGTGTGTGTGTGTGTGTGTAGGTGTTCAAGTTAGGCTAGATCCATACATACGTTCAAGTTAGGAACGAAATATGTGACGGGTGGGACACTAGTGGCCAAAAAATTAGCGTGGGGGGCCAAAAAATGACCCATGATATGGCAAGGTAAGGGTATCTGGCAAGGTGGTCAAACAAGGTTAAGACATCAAAAAAGGGCTAAGCCCCTAAAGGAAGGACAATAAATTACCGTGGGTCAAAATTGACCCTTGAAGGACAAAAAATTAACGTGGGTCAAAATTGACCCATGGTATCTGGTAAGCTTTGGAGAAAAATATCATGGTCAAAGAAGGTTAAGACATCAAAAAATAGGCTAACCCCCTAAATGAAGATCAAAAATTACCATGGGCAAAAAATTGACCCATGTCGAAAAATTAGGGGGCGGTAAATAGGGGGGTAATTACGTACGACGGAGGGCTTCGCCTCCGTTCTGCGCAACCCTTCTTCGAAGGGTTGTTTGCAAAAATAGGTTCCAAAAAAATTAAGGGTTGCCAAAAAAATTTAGGGTTGCCAAAAAATACCGTGGGCCAAAAATGACCCATGGAAGATCAAAGGGGTGGCCGAAAAAAGGTAACGGTCAAAAAAAGGTCGAGGGAAAAAAAAAGGTCAAAGCCAGGTAAAAATTTTTGGCTCAAAAAAGTCAGCGTGGGTCAAGTCAAGGTCAGTCAAGGTCAAAAAAGGTCAGAAAGGTCGGGTAGGTGGTCAAGGTCATTTTCGTGCGAAAACAGTGCCATACTACTTATAACATATAATTTTCATTGAAAAAGCGTTATATAAATACATTAAAACATATAAATACATAAAAATATAAGTTTATTTTAAATATATTAATTCACTGATCAGCGAAATAGGATTCAAGTTTGGTAAGCTCTATATATCTCTCTAAAGATTCAACATCCTTGAAAGGATGTAAGTAAAATGGCCTTCAGCCAACACTAAAAACCCATTTTTTGGGCCGTATGACCGATTCAACAGCACTCATTCTCTCATACAAGAGAGAAGTAAACTTATCCAAACTGGTAGTTATTAAAGCATTCCTGTATACTGTATTATACGGGAAACCACATGTTTCGGTGTAAATATCATAGATTACACCATGTGCTATATGTATTAAGTCCTCAAGTATGTCAACATCGTTAAGATGTGATGTTAATTCGTTTTTTATTTTAAGCAATGCTGTAATATTTTCAGATGTTCGAACTGTGAAACCTATACACGTACGCATGAAGGTCACACAATCGATGGGTTTCCAGTAGTTACGTATATCAAGGGTTTTAATATTGTCACACGACGAGAGCACAACGTCTATTCTATTATCACCTCTCACACGGTCACCTCTGATAGATATTTCACTACTCGTCGATCCATTCAGATAACAAACACTTATCCTCTAGCATGCAGCTGCGATATCGATAATCTTGATGAATCCATCAGCACAAACGAATAAAGGTCTATTATTTCGGGCTTTGTGCCTCAGCCCGAAGGGCTGAGGCCTTACCCCTCCTTCGGAGGGGTAAAGCCCGCTTACACCCCTTCGAGGTGATCCCCCTCGCAGGAATCACACCCTTTCAAGGGACGAATCTCCCTGGGTTTTCTCTCAGAAGGTCATGTGTTGCTTTGGATACTCTTGGTTAATGAAAACTGTTTATTCGTAAGTTAAGTACGTTATGTTAAATATTACTATGACAATGTGGAAATAACACTGATTTGTTAAAGAGAAATGATGAGTTTTGTAAGATAATTACTGTGTTAACTGAAACGATGATGTGTTAGAACGTGAGCCTTAGCGTTTAAGAGTTCCTGGGCAATAATGTTAGGTTTGCCCTAGACTTTTGCTAATGTCTAACGTTTATTCATTAGGTTCAAATGATGTTATATCGAAACGAGGATACTTTGATGAAGATAGTATCAATTCATAGTTCAAGATGGTGACATCTTTGATAGATTGGTCACTTTGTTAAGGGATTTTGTTAGATAATACGGCTTTACCTGTTGCTAATATGCCTCGAAAAGTGGGAACATATCGAGTATTGTATGACCTGTTAGCTACTTTACCCTTGATAAGTAGGGATCAGTAGGGATGTTAGCTGATTATTCATACCGCTAGGTATGTTAGGTTTGCCATTGTACATTATATCCTAGTCGCGGTTATGATTGTTAGCTTTATTGATGCTAAAAAACTTTGTGGTTAAGCAGATATTCGTAGGTTTAGTATATAAAGAACTTTATTTTTATGTTATGTTTGTCCAAAATGATACTTGAAATATATAACTTGAATCAATAGTTCAATAGATCACAGGTGGGTGGGTCGGCAGGGGACTGCGGGGATGGTGGCTTGATTTACTGATTTTACTGATTTTACTGCTTTAAGAATCAAGTAATTATTACGCTTTACGTGATATTTTACTTCAAATGAACTTATTTTTATTGTATGTTAGGATAAAAATTTGTTATTTTTGTTATTGTTTGGTTAAAACTTTGTTATGTTTGCGGATTATTCGTTGGGGATTATGATATTTAGACGTGGTTATGATGAATTTTTTGTTAAATGTCTACTACGTTGATGTAAAAAACATTTGTTTACGTCAGCATTAAATTCTTTGTCAGTATGATGATTAGACAGTTTTATCTAAACTTTTGTTAAAAATTACGATGTAATGTAAAATTGAACATTGATATGTTAGAGATATCTTTGAAAAAGTGTGAATAGGGTTCGTCGTTTTGTACGTAGTGTTAGGTACTTTACTGTTGTTAAGCGCGGTTAAGTTGTTAATGTTAGTGGTTTTATTGCTTCGTTATGTGTGGTAGCGGTTTGTCGTTGACATGATATTCTTAGTTCAGGTTATGTTATGTTAGCGTTATTAATGCTAAAAACGTTAGTTACGTAGCATATATTCGCATGGTTTAGTATATAAGAACTTATTTTTGGGTTATGTTTGGAATAAAAACTTGTTATGTTTACAGGTTTTTCGTTGGGTCTGTATGATAATTGGACAAGGTTATGATGCATTTTTTGTTAAATATTACCGCGTCAATGTAAAATTAACGTTAATATTTAGAGATATGTTTGGAAAAAGTAGGAATAGGTTACGTATTGCATGCAATGTAGTTACTTTACAGGTGTTAAGTGTGGAACTTTGTTAATGTTAACCCTTTATTTCGTGCTTAAAGTTGTGTTAGTTGTCGTATGTTACATTATTTTCTTTAGTTCATATGGCATGCTATGTGGCTTTATTAATATGGAAAACCTTGTTATGTTAATCATATATTCGATGGTTAGTATGTTATAAAGAACTCATTTTGTGCTAGGTTTATCCGAAATGGATTACTCTAAATGCTACGTAAATCAGTTGCTTAATGTAAAAATTAAACATGATATGTTAGAAGATATGCCTGGGAAAAAGTTGTGTGAATAGGTACGTTTTGTATGTGTTGCTAGGGTATT